>SKCR01045756.1:0-59366 GCA_019454045.1 Zanthoxylum bungeanum | reverse complement strand
TCTTCAAATCTAACTCTGTCGTGCGTAGCATGTTATGAAGTTATTCGTATTGGCTTGCATCGAATGCATATGGAAATTTAATACAAAGCCAGCATAAAAACCAGAAAAAGAAGACAAGAATCAAATTACGCCCAACCGTTCATCAAACAAAATGCCATGTCGTTCCAGATATCGAATCTGGTCGATCATGTTCAAAACATGAGTGCTGACAGCTTCTCCCCTCCTGGAGTTCAGCCCGGAAACAATCCCTTAGACCTTCGATAAAGTTCCATCTCTTGATTTACCTCGAACAACTCCTTGAGTGTTTGCATGATGCTCCAAGCATCCGGTACTTCAATGTACTGTCTCAACAAATCTGGAACCATCGATCCCAAGATGTAGGATTTCACCTTCAGGTTATCATCCTTACATCTATCAAAAGTTTCTCGCTCTTCTGGAGTGGAGTCAGGATCGATGTCAACAGGCAGTAGATTGATCGTGACATAAGTCAACTTTTCATACTCCAAGACAATGCACATGTTCATTTCCCATTCGAAATAGTTCTCGGCTCCTTTTAGCTTATAGGAATCCAAAAGTTTCATCAATGGATTACGACAGCCATCTACAAGACAATATTTTTGAGTAGTAGCAAACAGTTTTCATTTCAAAAGTGATAACCCTAATGATTATGGAATTTTAAATCTATTAGTGTCCTCCCACTACTTTAGTAATTTGTAATCTCCCTTAACGGAAAAATAGAAATTTGACTATCAAAATTTCATAGCGGGAAATGGATCCCTTGAAATTTACTCCAGCCTCACACTAATGACGATATTGGGCTTTGTAAACTCATTAGGTATACCTCCAAGGTCATTCACTTCATGTGACTGCTAGTTTGGTCCTGAACCGTTTCTTATCCTCACACTAATGACGATATTATATTAAGACGTGTTCTAGGTGTATACTTTTCAATGTGCACTAATGAGCTTCGTATGTATACCCTCACACTAATGGCGATATTGGGTGACTGTTTTAACTCATCACGCTACATCTAATGTTTTACCGGAGCGACCTAAGTTCCGAGCACTTATACCCTTACACACTAATGACGATATTGGATTTAAGTAGTAAGAACTCATTCATCTCCGTATTGACAAGACAGACCATCCAATAATGCTCCAACATTATTAATACTTTTACTTAATTAAAGTAATCACCTAATCACGAGAGATTTATGACAATCAACGTCATTAACTTAAGTAGGTCAAAGTTTTAATTTAAAACATGCAATATAAATCCAATATATCTTATGCATAATTAAATTAAAATTAATATGGCATAGATTCAAAAAACATGGTGTTGTGTGGTTAAGCCTTTGCTACTGATACCATTCTGTTGGGACAGTTGTGGAACCCCTATGGTCGGATCGGTACCCTGGCGCAGCGAAATGGTCTAACCCATGGATATCAAGTATGAGTGTAATTTTAAATTATTTAATGAAATATTATATTCCATTACGAGTGTATAGGAAAAAATCGAGACAGAATCAGAGTCCGGTAAGCTCCAGAATGAAACAAAACAAAATTATCGATTAGCGCGTACTAGCGCTACTGTACCGTGTGCCTGTACCGAGCGCTATTTGTTTTTTTTTTTGCATTTGAAAGTTCTTTTCCTTCAGTCACTTTCCAGTGAGCTGAAGGAATTAGGGTTCAATACCCTAATTCTTTCGGTCTTCCTAAATACTTCAAAAAATCCAAAATTAATTTTTAACATCAAAACCAATATCAACACATGTTAAAGAATAAAAATCAAGTTTTTCAAAATATCAAATATTTTTACAAAAACATAAATTTATAATAAATACGCATTTGCGTAAATTTTGAATCCAATACACAAACCAAATTAGAATCCCAAGAAGAAATGTCTCGTGAACAATTCTAGGTCACCCAAAGGTGGTCAAGTGATTCTAGAATGGTAGCCATACTCTAAGCTTTAATCTAGAGTTCCCAACTCTAAATTATGTTTATGTCTAACATAAATATTGACCTTAATTACAAATATACATGTTGTTTATACTTCCAAAGCAGCCTAACACAATTTATTAGCCTTATTTCAACATTAAGCTATGTGATCATGCATCTAATACATAAAAGAACATAGCTTAGGAGAAAATCAAACATTACCTAGTAAGCTTGATGTAAGATCCAATCTACTTCTCATTTGTTGAAATATGGTTGAGAACCTCCAAGGTGTGCAAACTTGACTTCAAGATCCAACCTTGATTTCCAATACTAGCAAGCTTCACTTCAAGATCTAATATTGATTTCTCTTAAATGAAATGTTTTAGAGAATGAGAATTCTCTAATCTTGATTTCTCACAAGTTTCTCTAAACACTTCTATAACTTAAGCTAATTTCTCTAAGAATTTGCTTGTATTTGTACTTGTTATTAAAACCTTCCTAAATCTTGCTATTTATAGCAAAACTTAGGTAATTTTATTAATAAAAGTTGTAATCAACTTTTAAGTGGGCTTAATCCAATTTGTCCAAATATGCATAATTAGGGTGATTTATCTCCATTGTCTCCCACTTTAATTTAAACCAATTAAATCAAGCCAAGGATTATGAAATAGATTAGTTAAATGTTTGCCACCTTGATTTAATCCAATTAAATCAAGCCAAAACCACCTATTATTACATACTTACATTACCATAATATCCTCAAATGGTAGAGATAATTATGATTTTACAATTAAGCCCTTGTTAATTATTATTGAATTAATCCAATTAGGTTAAAAGTAAATAATCAATGTTATCCAATAACACTTATTATCTTAGTTGATAATTATAATATAGAATATTATATTTTATCAAAATTAATCGGCTACCCAAGTGTTCAACGAGTACACTTCATATTGGGACTCTCTAAGTTCAGACACGTTCGTCATATAAGCATAGCTAATATGTACACAATTCAGCCACCTCCGAATTCACGAAGAACACGAACGACCTTTCTGAACTATACAAGTCGAGGTCATCACATATGTTTAATAATCCATCTATCGTAGGCTAGCCGAGTTGTGCTTAGGAACCATAGAATATATCGTCAAGTTTCCAAGACGCACATCTCATGTCGACATGTCCATGATTCTTCATAACTAATGCGATCCACCATAGGTGATCGACTTTGGACAAAGATTTAAGAATCGTGACTTTACTCACATGGATACCTAAACCTGTTATGGTAGACATACGGGCCGACGAATCCTATCTTACTTCTCACTTGATTACTGAGTACATCGGTCCACTCCCAACGAACATCTAAAGGCCAGACCATGAAAGGTTTCTGACATACATGGCATCAAAGTGTGGAGGATCTCACACAAAATCAATGTTATCCTATAGTCAAAGGATTACATATGCTACTCGACTCGATGAGATTCCTATTGACGGTGGTGTGTACTTCCACTATTAGGAATACCTGTGAGTCATTCAGTAATCGCTTCAATGAATACCCACATGTTATTTGAGTTTCCAAAACTCATGGTACACTGGGTAAACCATTGGAACTCCAATTCCAATATACGACATGTGCTAGTCTTCTAGGTTATAGGAATTCACCGTATTCCAAAATCAACGACTAGGAATATTTACTTTATGAATAGTTTACATCTAGTGTCAAGACTATTCTAAGGTCGATGTCATTCTTGCATATCTATACATCAATCTAATACGCATAATGACAATACCATTAATGAGGTATGAAAAAAAAATGTAGTTATTATTAATAATTAATAAAATGTACAAATCAGATTGACACTCCAAGCACCAACTCCATCAGATGCTGCCCAAACACGAAGCATAAGGTTGATTAGCCATTCTAATCTTCTCATCTTCTATTTGTGGAAACATCTTCTTTGAATGATGTAAGCCATGTCTGAACGGTATGTTTGTTGTCTTACAGTTACCAAAATTATACCGTTCTAAGATCTTATCTATGTACGTTGATTGGGATAACCCAATAAGCTTCTTTTTCTATCTTTATAGAGTCTTATGCCTAAAACATAAGAAGCTTCACCCAGGTCCTTCATGGAGAAATTCTTACAGAGGTAAGCTTGAATGCCTTGCATCATCCTGATATCATTCCCAATGATAAGGATGTCATCAATTTAGAGAATTAAAAATACCACCATACTCCCACTAGCCTTCTTATACACACAGGATTCTTCCGAATTCTTGAGAAACCAGAAAAATTTGATTATCGAATCGAATCGAAGATTCCAACTTCGTGAAGCCTGTTTAAGTCCATAAATGGACTTCTTAAGCTTGAATACCATGCCCGAGTTCTCGCTAGATGTAAAACCCTCCGGTTGTTCCATATAGATTTCTTCATCAAGAAATCCATTTAGAAAAGCCGTTTTGACATCAATTTTCCAAATCTCATAATCATGGTATGCGGCAATAGACAATAAAATCCTTATAGACTTTAGCATCGCAACTGGTGAAATAGTTTCATCGTAGTCGACACTAGTCGCTGTGAGTAACCTTTAGCTACCAGTCGGGCCTTAAAGGTTTCAACCTTTCTGTCAGGCCCTCGCTTCCTTTTGTAAATCCATTTACAACCGATATAAACAATTCCTTCAGGAAGCGAAACTAAGTTCCAAACTTGATTCTCATGCATTGAGTCTAACTCGGATTTCATAGCATCTTGCCACTTCACGGAGTCGATGTCCAACATCGATTCTCTATAGGTAAAAGTGACAGTCTATTCAACTAATAGAACATTGAGACTCTTTTCTTGTATCAAATACAAGCGTTCAGGAGGTCTACATACCCTTTGTGACCTACAGAGTGTGTTGTTGAAGGTTTCTTCATCTTCTTGAACTTCATGTTCTCCATTGGTTCATTGGTATCAGTTTGCACTTCATCAAGTTCAATCTGTCTATGATCACCACCTTCAGACAAAAATTCTATCTCTAGAAATTTTACGAAGCGAGCTACGTACACATTTCGATGCTCGGTATCATAGAACAAATATCCTTTCGTATTTGAAGGATATCCAACAAACCTAAACTTCTGCCCCCGAGGCAAAAGCTTATTTTGCTAAGCCATCCTGACGTATGCAGGACAACCCCAAATCTTAACATAACTAAGTTTCGGTTTCATACCGGTCCATATCTCATACGGAGTCGTAAGAACATATTTATAAGGAATCTTATTCAGGAGATGAATGGCAGTTAAAAGAGCATAACCCCATAAGTAATAGGGCAAATCTGTATAACTCAACATCTATCAGGCCTATCCAATAATGTTCGATTTCTCCTCTCTGACACTTCATTGTGCTGTAGACTACTCGGAGGAGTATATTGAGCGAGAATCCCATTCTCCTCTAAATAATCAGTGAATTATATATTCATTGCCTCGATCAGATCGAAGGCATTTAATATATTGACCAGTATATTTTTCTACTTCATTTCGGAATTCTTTGAACTTTCCAAAGGTTTCCGATTTATGTTTCATCATATAAACATAACCGTAATGTGACAGATCATCGGTAAAGGTGATGAAGTATGGAAAATCACTGTGTGCAGTCTGACTTTAGGACCACATATATCAGAATGTACGAGTTCTAATAAGTCAGTGGCTCGATGTCCAACACCCGAAAATGGGGCTTTGGTCATTTTACCCAAATGCAAGATTCACAAGTTGGATATGGTTCAATGGTGAGATCATGTATCAAACCATTCCTAACCAAATGGGTTACGAGTTTCACGCCTATATGACCCAACCTCATGTGCCACAGTTCGGTATTATTTATATCAGTTTATTTATGTTTATTAATTCCAGTATTAAAGATATCTTGTGAGGTACGCAATATGTAATGACCATGCTCATTTGGACAACAAAGGATCTGAATATATTTCTATCATATAAATACAAATAACGATTCTTAATATTTACATTATATCCTTCAGTATGACATAATATTCGCCACACATTCTGGCACAAAATAGTAGTAATTCAATAAAAGTCTCCCACTGGGTAAGGGAATCTCGCATATGCCCATTGCAACCGCATCCAGAGAGTCGCCACTCTCGAATCGCAACTGCATCTCCACATATTTCAGCCGTCTACTTTCCGTCAGCACCTAAAACGTATTGCAAATATGAATAGGACAAGCAGAATCTAAAATCCAATTAGATGTCATAGCTCACAAGCCAATGAGATATCAATAATAGGAAAAATAAAAGTACCTGATGTCGATGCTCTTTATCTGTGCGAGGTATTCTGGACAGTTTCTTTTCCAGTGCCCGACTTTCTGGCAGTGATGGCACTTATCTTTAGAAGCTCTATTGGGCTTCGCTACCTTAGCCTACAGAGGAATATTGAAACCTTTCTTCTTATTTCCCTTTGTCTTCTTCCCCTTCGACTTGGATTGGGAAGAAGCGGAAAGTGAAGTGGGTTTCAGAAGGCGAGTCCGGACTCCCTTCTTAAAATCTTCCTCTATTGTGGAAGCATCCTATGCAACTCACGGTAAGAGCAGTGAATCCCATTCATCCTGAAGTACATGACAAACTGGGGATATGACGCTAAGAGCGAACCAAGTATGACACTACGTCCTAGAGTATCATTGATAGGGAAATCACTGCGCCTTAATTACTCGATCAAATCGATCAAACGAAGCATATGTGTGCTCACAACCTGCCCCCATTAAATTTAGAATGGAACAATTCCATTGCAACTATATAAACCACGACTTGTTCCTGGTTCATGAACGATTCACGAAGTTGTGTTATCATGCTATATGTATTGTGTATCTCAAAGTATTGCCTCTTCATTTTAGAAGATAGAGAACTGAGAATGAATGATTTAACCCTTAAATCATCATCCTTATATTTACGGAAAGTATCCATCTCTTCAGGCGATGCATCCTCTAATATAGCAAGTGGTAATGGACCTTCCAAAATGTATCCCAGCTTTTCGGATCCGAGGGCAATCCTCAAATCCATATCCCAATCTGCAAAGTTCTTAGCGCCCTTAAGCTTATTCGTATCAAGCATACGAGCGAAAGGATTGGTCGAAGGTGCCGCCATCGCAAATCTATCAAATAGACAGTGAATCAACTCGTAGCAGAAAAACAGTTTCATATTATTTTAAAATCATTAAATAGATCATGGATTTTTAATCTAAAAAATGCCCCTCCCACTATTTCATGCAAAAATGTAATCCTCAGACAGAATACAAAACATACGATAATCAAATCATAACATAATAGTGAAATGTGGACCCCATGAATATATTTCAGCTCAAAGTTTTGGCACGTTCTCGCCTACGTATACTCATTAGGTAGACAACTCATTTTCGATCACTCACTAGTGACTCTTGGGTTTTCGGTCCTGGTCGTTTCTCGTTGTGACAGCTTTGGCACGTTCATAAGGAGACGTACCAAGGTTAAACTTGTCAATGATAAATTCAAGATACTTGCGTAACCCTGACAGCTTTGGCACGTTCAGGATTCCGCTTTCGCTTGAATTCACCTAATATCAAATATATCCAGATAGATAAATTCCTACCGGCCATATCCTCACAGCTTTGATATGTTCTCGGATATAGTCATAGATTATTTATCCATAGGGGGTATTGACAAGACAGACCAAGTAATATGCATCAAATACATATTAAATATAAAACCTTATTTTAAATTTGGATTTTCTGTAAAAGATGATTTTACTTTATTTAATCAAATTAAATTAACATATGCATGCATAAAGTACATATTAAATTAAACATTGAATTTAAAGGCATAATCATAGCGAGTGTTTAGAATCAGACTCGCTCTCATACCATTTTGTTGGGGTTTTATAGGAAATACCCGGTAACGCAGCGGAACGCGGAAAATCAAATTTTTTCGATTTCAATAATTTTTCTTGGATCAATTAAAAAAACTTATTTATTTAATTATCGAATATTAAAAACTGAAATTTAACCCACGAAATCATATTTTTTGAAAATTACCGAATTGACCCCAAAGTTTGCATTTTATTCATTTTGGTCATTAAATTGTCAAATACAATTTAAGTGATTCCAAATCAATCCCAAAATGATTTAAATATCTAATACATCAAAATACAAATTGCAACAAAAATTCCAAATTTTTTGTAATAGCCGAAAAAAACCCAGTATTTTCCAGGATTTGCAATTTAGTCCAATCTTGTTCAAAACAAGTCAAGATCAAATCCAATCAATCCCAAATTTAATATAGATCATATATACATCATTATTTAACACATATATGAAAAGTCCCAAATTTGGAAATGGTTAAGAACCCTAATTTTACAATTTCTTCAAATTGATAAATTATACCAAATTATCAAATTCAATACTTTGAATCAATCTTCACAACACCAATCAAGTCTCACCATAATGAAACAACACAAGAAAAGTTCTAGGTCATCAATGGGTGGACTAAAAACTCTATAATGGCAACATGATTATCAAATAATCTAAAGAAAACTTATAAACTCATTTCAAGCTTACTTTAATTAAACACACATGCAACATCTTTCAAACAAGTTTCAAACCAATTTAATTACAGCTTAAAGAGTAGAGAAAATTCTAAGCAACGCATGTTGAAGCTTAGAAACATGGAAATAATTTTCAAGTTGAAGAAAATAAGAAATTACTTACAAAAATAATTTTTCTTAAGCTTTCTCCTTTAATCTTCAAGTTTTTCTCTGAAAATTTCTTGTAATTATTTAGGTAACATTGTGTATGAAAAATGAAAAAAAAAATAATTTATATCTCTCTCAAACATGGCCGAAAATGTTGGGGTTTTGGGCATTGGGCGCAGAGGAAGCGCGGGTCCGGGCGATATCGTATTTTAAAACTTTTTCAAAATACCGGATAAATTATTTGATGTCTAATATGAATAATTTATTCATATTTCACCTAAACCTATTTATTCAATATCAAATATTGACATAAACAAGTTGAAAACTCGAGTAACTTTTACGAAAACCGTTTTTCCCCAATACCTAAAACGCGTTTTTGACCGAACCAACTACCCGACACTTATGGAAACTGCCCAGGTCTGATCCAATAGTGTCGGGGCAGTTCATGGGCGGCCCAAAATAGTGACGGAATCACTGTTTTCACAACCGTCACCTGGTTGGCTCAAAATCCACCCGGTAACGCCATTTTTGGCTGTTTTCATATTTCAAGTCGGAAACACTTTCCGAAAATTATGACAACTCCCAAAACACATCCAAAACATTCAAAAGACAAAAATTTCTCCCCAAAATAGAAACTTTTCTAGGTCTGAAACAGAAATTAATTTTTCCAAAATTCATGCATTAAATCCAATTTTCCATAAAATTAATCAAATTAATCCATCACCAATCAAAGTCCCACCACACATGAAGCAACCAAGAACAATTCTAGGTTATCTAAGAGTGGATCAATAACTCTAGAATGGCGACTTTGCTATCCTACAACAATTGAATAAAATTGGATGCTAATTACATTAATTCCACCCATTTCTACTTCACACATGCATTCTACTTCCAATCCATCCACTACAACCAAAAGCCCCAAATATTCAACTAGTAAAGAAAACCCTAAATCATTTTAGGAAAACAAGAACAAGAAACAAAAATTTATAGGCTCAAAAGTGTAAAGAATTACCTTTAATTCTCTTTTCCTAAGCTTAATTTCTTGTTTTTCTTCACTTTTAGGGCTTGAATCATCAAAGAAAATGGAAACCCATTTTCTTAGGAGTCTTTCGGCAGTAGCAGCACTTTAGCTTAAAGAAGAAAAACAATTGTTTGCTTCTTTAAAGAAGTTAACGAGAGAGAGAGAGAATAAGCATTTATTGTCTTTTTTTTTTCTTTTCAATTTTTAATGACCGAAATTGGTCATTAAAATAGGGCTTTAATGTCTTATATATATATATATTTAATCACATTAAATTCATATTACTTTGTTATTATCCAATCAAAATTGGACATAAATAAAGTGTATTCTAAAGCCATGCCAAATGTTCCAATCCTTTGTCACAATGTATCATATGCATAATGACAATTGGATAAAGTTAGAAAATTCAATTATTTAATTATTTAACTATTAAATAATTAAACAATTAATTTACACAAATATATGTATTTTTATTTACATTAAATAATAAATACATATATTTATGGCATGTGTCAAATCTTATTTGACAAATAATTAAGGTGTATCTAATCGTATTATGTATCAAATACAAATACACAATAATTATTAGCGGACAATAGTGCGCTTCCTAATGTCAATTACAAACTACGTTGTAAGTGCACACTATACTGTAAATCCTAGGGTCTTTGTCTAATATACACGTATCACTGAGCCAGATTCAGTTTCGATATAATCATAATCAGATTAGATCGAATAAGTGTATAAAAGACAAGGGTGCTACCATTAAAATTAGTAATATTATGGAAAATTGAACCGCTCGTATTAATGAATCAGACATAAATACGATCCGGATTGGCACTCGGAGCACCAACCCTAACAATTTCTCCCACTTGCTCTAGTGCCAATCTATGGTATCATATACACATCTCAATGTGTATCGCATACTCATGTCCCTCAAGAGCTCACCAACACTCAAGAGGTAGACACCAACAAGTAAGCCTGCTTTAACAAATCGAGTCTGTCCAACAAACCCAACTGTTTTCCTTAGCTACCATAATTCATATTTTGTAGAATCCAAATTCCACATCAATATGACTCAGACGCTATATCAGTATTGTGCCATAGCTACTAAGTTGTCTATGTACTTAGAGATCAAATCCAAATACTTTACAGACAACCGCAAGCACTACACTAATACGAAGACTTCTAATCTATGAGGTCACTAGGCAACTTCATAAGTCAATACTTCATAAGTTGCAACTGATTCCACTAGTTTAGTAGAATCATCTGTGACACTCCCACTGCATCTTTTCTGACTTTATATGACATAGACTATCTAATGTCATAATTAGGATCAAAACTAATCTGACATTATAATTGCTGACTAAATTCTACATGAATAAGAAACTCATTCTTAATATCTCAAATATCACAAAGAACATATTTCTAGACCCATCATATGGTCAGCAGCATATCAAAATAACTCGTAAAAATTACAATTAAATTGATATCTTTAATCGCACATAATATAGTATTCATTACGTCATCATTTTATGATGCATAAGATTGACTAGACATTCCAATCAATCTTTCTTTCGACAAAGGTATCATCTTTTACGAAAAATGAATACTATATACATAAACGACATGTTAACTGTCAAACAGTTATACTAACTGTCATACAGATAGTCTTAATGTGTCTTTTATTAGATCATATCTAATACGCGACTAATGGGAGTTTTACACTAGTCTCTTAGTTTTATATCTTATATAAAACTTTATATCAAATATAACAGAGACTACTCCCACTGCTTCCACGGAGAAACGAAGACTTATGATATATAATACTAGAAAGAAATTTGTACGCTCCCACTGACCCTACTGACAAATACGTATTCTCTATACTTCGATAAAAGCAGACAATCTGACTGATATCAAAAACAGAGAACATGGATTTCCGGAAAGCTTATCTGAGTCTACAATAGGCTCTATAAGCGAATGTATCAAACTGTGATCTTAGTAGAATAAAAACTCTAGGGCCATTCTAGAATGAACTGTTCAAACGAAGAAATCACGACAGATCTCTCATTCGAAGAAATCATTTAAAAACGCCACTTTGCATTCTTTTGCCAAAACACACGGTTTAATATCGACATTAACCAACAGATCCTTAATTGTTCAATTAGTACGATTAGAGACAAGTTTTCTCAGAATCTACAATAGACTACTGAGCATAACCTTTCTCATTGTGATACTATAAAAGTCAAACCTTTATCAAGCTCACTTTGCTTTTGTTGCGTAAACAATTTGCACATCTCATGAACAATTCATGACGAAAGCCCAATCAAGTTCTAAACTTGATCGTAGTAAGCTATGAACAATCTTAATCTATGGTTCAATGCCTAGTTCCGGAATCGATATCAAATATCGCTCACACTACAAGTTATAGGATAATTTTCTTCGATAAGAAAACAACAGAATTATTAAGTATCGAATACTTTGTAAATTATTCTGACATCCTATTGTACTTATACGGAAGTTGTCTAAGGGTCTTTTCATCTTATTAATTATATAGTTCCATTACAGTTTATTATTCTCAAATTTGACTTCAATAAGTCAAGTCTTTTCTACAATCGTCAACATCCAATGTTAACCACCAAGTAACAAAACAATTTCATTACTCAGGATCGTAGAAAATATATTCTATCAAATATAATACAATATTCCATTAAATAGAATAAATGATAAACCTATCACTCGTACCTCCAAGGCACAAGTACTTTCAATTATATAACCATTATACAAAAGAAATACTCAAATCTTAAACTTTTCAAGATTCGAATTTTCTACTATACATATCATATACGTAATCGTAGAAAGGAATGGAACAGTAATTAAAGAGATGAATTGGTGTTACCGGAGCATAACCCCAAAACCATTGAAAACCAATTCGGTAACACTCAATATCAACGAATCAAATCATATAAGATTTGATCACTCCCACTGGCCAATTTCATCACAATGGAATCACAGAAGTTTAATATTGAGTAAGAATCATATTCATTAAATAACTATAGAACTAATTACCTTAAATTCATGCGTTTGATCGAATCAAACATCTTCGAACAATTGAAAAACTCACAATGAATTTTATAGTTTTCAACACTTCAAATAGAATATCTTTGAATCATTCAAAATATTCCATTTATGTTCCATCAGAGACATAATGAAAGTCTTTGAACAATTCAAGACGTTCAACATGTTCTCTACTAGAAACACGTAACTAAGTCATGAAAAATCATTAACTAAGTTACGGAGCATAGAAAACTATCATAAGGTAATTTCTAATTCATTAAACTATACACATCTAATGTATTAGTTTAATAAATCGGTGGTCCAATGACAATCATCGGTTAAATGAGATTTAATCACAACCTGAATACAATATTCATTAAATGGATAAGGATATGTGGTGTGAACTCATATCAGACCATCTTTCACCGTAAGGAACAAACATCCAATGCCTTTATGATAAAATCTCATAATGCACAGTTCTAAGTCATTTATATTTTACCGAATATTTTTCTTAATGTTTATCTTTTCAATAATGACACTTCTAGTCATATTAAAATATGTAACAACTGTTTATACAAAACAAGTAACTATCCAATAGTCATAAGTTCTGATATCAAATATCAAAACAGTTATTGAACATTATTTTAAATAACTAGACGGGAGATCTGGTATCCAATACCTACAGTTGTCGTATTGTGAGAATCGATATTCTCTATACACAACTATACGTATCTCCTTTCTTTAGCTTTATAATTTGCGTTCAATTATTCACAATGATTGTAAATAATTGATTATCAAATTGTGTCAAACACACGACTTCTAAAAGTCGCTAAAGCCAAGAAACGTCATTACAAGATAAACAAATACAAAATGGGTTTTCTTAATGTCAGTCAAGAATCTCAAGACATGAACTATTCAAGTCAATTCTTACTGCATAAGAAATAATTATAACTAGACTATTATATCCTAAATCAGATATCCACTTAGATTACCTAATCGTGACTTAGTAACTAAGTCACAAACCATCTTGATTTTCAAGAAAATCGGAACAACAGTTCCCGATGGTTTTAACTAATTTAACTATATCTAACTGTCTTTCTAGAACCTATTCTAGAACTACGCAACCATAAATAAAGTCATAAAACCTATTCATGTAATAAGCATGCAGTGGATTAGAAGTAAAATTCTATAAGCAATATAGAATAAAAGGAAAACGAAGCATAAAATTCCATAATATTACACACCACTTAGGTTATGGATTTTTAACCCAGCAGTGTCTCCCACTACTTTAAGTAATACTGTAATCCCCAACGGACAATGGGAATTCAATAATAAAATCGAATTCCATAGTGAGAGTGGATCCCATGAATATATTTCGACTCACAACTTTGGCACGTTCTCGCCTACGTATATTCATTAGGTAGACAACTCGTTGTCAATCACTCACCAGTGACTCCCAGTTTTGGTCCTGACCGTTTCTCGCTGTGACAGCTTTGGCACGTTCACAGGGAGGCGTATCAAGGCTACACTTGTCAATCACAAACTCAGGCTACCGGTGTAGTCCTGATAGCTTTGGCACGTTCAGGATTTCCATTTTCACTTGAATTTGTCCAGTATCAATATACAACCGGTATGGATAACAATCCTATAACTACACCCTCACAGCTTTGGCACGATCTCAGATGAAGTTATAGAAAAATACCCATAAACCGTAATGATAAGACGGACCAAGAAACATGCATCCAATACACGTTACTTTACAGCCATATTTAAAAGCGGGGATTTTCCTATGGAAGTTTTACTCTACATCCAATGCAGAATTTAATCTAAATCATTTTCTAAACAATTCAATTCTACCTTAAAACATATAACTCAATTTAACAATTAAATTTTCGTTACATATTCGTTAACGTAAAACCGAAAAGTAAAGAGACATATCTAGATTCCAAACATGTGCGAACATTAAAATTGGATTATATATCATATATCAAGCATGAATAATGTAATGAATGAAGCATCAGACCCGCTCTGATATCATTTTTGTTGGGGTTTTGGGCATGGGCGCAGCGGAAGCGCGGGTCCATGCGATATCGTATTTTAAAACTTTTTCAAAATACCGAATAAATTATTCGATGTCTAATATGAATAATTTATTCATATTTCACCTAAACCTATTTATTCAATATCAAATATTGACATAAACAAGTTGAAAACTCGCGTAACTTTTACGAAAACCATTTTTCCCCAAAATTACCTAAAACGTGTTTTTGACCGAACCGACTACCAGACACTTATGGAAACTGCCCTGGTCTGATCCAATAGTGTCGGGGCAGTTCACAGCCGTCACCCGGTTGGCTCAAAATCCACCCGGTAACATCGTTTTTGGCCGTTTTCACTTATTTCAAGTCAGAAACACTTTCCGGAAATTATGCCAACTCCCAAAACACATCCAAAACATTCAAAAGACAACACTTTCATCCCCAAAATAGAAAATTTTCCAGGTCTGAAACAGAAATTAATTTTGCCAAAATTCATGCTTAAAATCCAATTTTCCACAAAATTAATCAAATTAATCCATCACCAATCAAAGTCCCACCACACATGAAGCAACCAAGAACAATTCTAGGTTATCTAAGAGTGGATCAATAATTCTAGAATGGCAACTTTGCTGTCCTACAATAATTGAATAAAATTGGATGCTAATTACATTAATTCCACCCATTTCTACTTCACACATGCATTCTACTTCCAATCCATCCACTACAACCAAAAGCCCCAAATATTCAACTAGTAAAGAAAACCCTAAATTATTTTAGGAAAACAAGAACAAGAAAAAAAAATTTATAGGCTCAAGAGTGTAAAGAATTACCTTTAATTCTCTTTTCCTAAGCTTAATTTCTTGTTTTTCTTCACTTTTAGGGCTTGAATCATCAAAGAAAATGGAAACCCATTTTCTTAGGAGTCTTTCGGCAGTAGCAGCACTTTAGCTTAAAGAAGAAAAACAATTTTTGCTTCTTTAAAGAAGTTAACGAGAGAGAGAGAATAAGCATTTATTGTCCTTTTTTTTTTCTTTTCAATTTTTAATGACCGAAATTGGTCATTAAAATAGGGCTTTAATGTCTTATATATATTTAATCACATTAAATTCATATTACTTTATTATTATCCAATCAAAATTGGATATAAATAAAGTGTATAATAAAGCCATGCCAAGTGTTCCAATCCTTTGTCACAATGTATCATTTTCATAATGACAATTGGATAAAGTTAGAAAATTCAATTATTTAATTATTTAGCTATTAAATAATTAAACAATTAATTTACACAAATATATGTATTTTTATTTACATAAAATAATAAATACATATATTTATGGCATGTGTCAAAATCTTATTTGACAAATAATTAATGTGTATCTAATCGTATTATGTATCAAATACAAATACACAATAATTATTAGCGGACAAAACCCATTAATGCATGTGTTATCGTTTAACCGATTAAATGATCCGAATTAACTCACTTAATCCGGTGAAGTATTATGAATAATCCATATTATTCATGTCGAGTTGCCCAAGTGCTCAACGAGTACACTTCATATTGTGGGACTCTCTAAGTTTAGGTTTATCCGTCACGAAATCCAATTTCGTGTCCATAATCCACCCACTCATAGATTACGATGACCACGAATAATCTCGCTAAACTATACAAGTTGAGGTCATAGCATACGTATAATCCGTTCGTCACAGGCTATCCGTATAATACTTGGGTTATAAATGAGAACGTCAAACCCATTTAGTATAATACAATCGACTTTCAATTATGATCTCTAAATAACACTCGGAACTGGTTTCTGACGTTATACCACGGCCATGTATTTACTAGTTCATAAACACGTGAGGATGTCTATTCCATGTACACAGGACTGACAGATCTTATCTTGATACACACTGGATATCATGAGCATCAGTCCATACCCAACGAACAGGCGGAGGTCTGATCATGGATAAATCGTTGACGTGACTGCCATCAAAGTGTGGAGGATAACTCATATATATCCCACTGTGGTAGCTAAAGTCGAATGACCACTATGCTTGCTCAACTCGAGAAGGTTCCTATTGACGTTGGTGTACCATCTATTAGGAAACCTTCAGTGAGTCGTTCAGTGTCTTATCAAATAAACACATACATGTCTATACGAGTCTCCCAAGACCCATGGTTCACTGGGATAAACCATCGGACCAAGTCATGATATACGACATGTACTGGTCTCAGCGGATTTTACTAACCGACCTGTGTAAGAAAATCTTAACTAGAAACTTTATTTAAGGATATACAACTAATAGTGCGCTTCCCAATGTCAATTACAAACTACGTTGTAACTGCACACTATACTGCAAATCCTAGGGTCTTTGTTTAATATACACGTATCACTGAGCCAGATTCAGTTTCGATTTAATCATAATCAGATTAGATCGAATAAGTGTATAAAAGACAATGGTGCTACCATTAAAATTAGTAATATTATGGAAAATTGAACCACTCGTATTAATGAATCAGACATAAATACGATCCGGATTGGCACTCGGAGCACCAACCCTAACAGAAAATGGGGAAATAATAAATATCTAAATATTTGATTTTTGTTCCATTTTGACTTGCTAAGTTTACTTATTATAAATGATAATCATTATCATAAGGTAAATCTAACAAGTGTATCCAACCAAATGATTCCATTTCCTAACATCAATCACGACTTTAAGATATTTATAAAATAATTACTTTAATTATTTAACATTTAAATAATTAAATACAAATATCTTAAATATATGTATTATATTTACATTAAATAATCAAAATACATATATTAATGATATATGTCAAATATCTCAATTTGACATTTAATTAATATGTATTTAATAAAATTAAATATTAAATATAAATACACATTAATTAGGAAATGACAATTAGGTCTATTTGCATGTATCTTTCGTTTAACCGTTAAACGACTATAAATAATCAGTGTTATTCATAAAAGTTGCCCTAGTGCTCCATGAGTATATTTCATTAGTGAGACTCTCTAGGTTCAGGCATATCCATCACGAAATCTAATTTCGTGTCCATAATCTACCCATCCGTAAATTATGACGAACACAGATAAACTCTCTGAACTATATAGGTCGAGGTCATGGCATACGTATAATCCCTCTGTCACAGGTATCCAGATTATTCCAGAGATATAGATATAAACGTCAAATCTCTATAGATATAATCACGTCGACGTTTCTATTAGCAATCCATTAATAACACTTAGAACTAATTTCTACAGTGTACCACAGGCTCATGGATTTAACAGATTATTAATTACATGTTGAATACCGATGCTCTGTACACAAAACTGACAGATCCTTTCTTGATACACACAGGATATCCTGAGCATCAATCCACACCCAACGAACAGGCGGAGGTACGATCTTAATAGATGAGTGATGTGGCTGCCATCTAAGTATGGAGGATAACTCATACATCCACAGTGGTATCTTAAGTCAAATAATTATTATGCTCACTCAACCCGTGAAGAGTCTTATTGACGTTGGTGTACCATCCATTAAGAATCTTTGGTGAGTCGTTCAATGTTTATCCGCTATAAACACCTGCACGTCTATACGAGTCTCCAAGACTCATGGTTCATTGAGAAACCACTTAAATTCGAGATTCCAATATACGACATGTACTAGTCTCAACGGGTTTACTTTACTGACCAAGTAATGTAAACCTTGACCAGGAACTGTCTAAGAATGACAACGTCATGATACAACTCAATATCAGTTGTAACGCTTTTACAACAGTATCATAACTAATTATTCTAAGGTCTGTTACGTCTTTACCATATAAAAAGAGATGTTATATAATAGAAACTGTTTATTTTATTCATAATAAAATGTTACATTAGTATTTATAGGGAAATATATAATAAAATTGACGTTCTGAACACAAACCCCAACAATAGTGATGCAGCAGGATAAGCTTTTGCCTCGAGGGTATCCTTCCAATACGAAAGGATATTTATTCTATGATTTTAAGCGTCAAAACATGCTCGTTGCTCACTTCACAAAATTTCTAGAAGTAGAATTTTTGGCAGAAGAAGGTGATCATAGACAAATTGAACTTGATGAAGTTCAACCAATAACCGACGAACCACATGAGGAACATGAGGTTCAAGAAGGTGACGGATCATTGAGGCACACCCTTCGTAGGTCGAGTAGGGTCATAAGACCTCTTGAGCGCTTGTCTTGATACATGACAGAGGTCTTGATATGATCTTTGAAGAAGAGACTGACCCGAGCACTCACAAAGAAGCGATGTTAGACATTGATTCCGTGAAATGGCAGGAAGCCATGAAATCAGAGTTAGACTCTATGCATTAGAATCAAGTATGGACTTGGTTCCTCTTTCGGAAATAATCGTTTCTGTCAGTTGTAAATGGGTTTACAAAAGGAAAAGAGGGCCTGATGGAAATGTTGAAACTTTCAAGGCCGGGCTGGTGTAAAAGGTTACAAACAACGACCTGGTGTCGACTATGATGAAATTTTTTCACCAGTTGCGACGTTGAATTTTATTAAGATTTTATTGGCTATAGCTGCCTAATATGACTATGTGATTTGGAAGAAGGATGTCAAAACTGTTGGGGTTGGTGCTCTGAGCGCCAATCCCGATCATATTTATGTTCGATTCATAAATACGAGCAATACATTTTCCATAATATTACTATTTTAATGGAAGCACCTCTTGTCTTTTATATACGTATTCGATCTAATTTCGATTAGATTGGAACTAAATTTAGTTTAGTGATATGTATATATATTAGACAAAGATCCTAAGATTTACAACGTAATGCACAGTTACAACATAGCTTTTAATTGACATTGAGAAGTGTCACTATAAGTTGTATATCCTTAAATTAAGTTTCTGGTCAAGATTTACTGACACAGATCGGTTAGTAAAATCTGTTGAGACCAGTACATGTCGTATATCGGACTTGGTCTGATGGTTTATCCCAATGAACCATGAGTCTTGGGAGACTCGTATAGACGTGTAGGTGTTTATTTGATATACACTGAACGACTCATCGAAGATTTCCTAATAGATGGTACACCAGCGTCAATAGGAATCTTCTCGGGTTGAGTAGCATAGTGATTCTTTGACTTGAGATACCACTATGGATAAATGAGTTATCCTCCACACTTAGATGGCAGTCACGTCACCGATCTATTTAGATCATACCTCTGCATGTTCGTTGGGTGTGGACTCATGCTCATGATATCCTGTGTGTATCAAGAAAAGATCCGTCAGTTCTATGTACAGAGCATATGTAGTCCATTTGTGATTAGTAATCTGTTAAATCTATGGCCATAGTATACTTCGGAAGTGAGTTCCGAAAGTTATTTAGAGATTGCTAATTGATACGTCGACGAGATTATTCAAATAGAGATTTGACGTTTATATCTATATCTCTGGAATAATCAGGATACCTGTGACAGAGGGATTATACGTATGCAGTGACCTCGACCTGTATGATTCAGTGAGTTTATCTGTGGTCGTCATAATTTACGGGTGGGTGAATTATGGACACGAAATTGGATTTCGTGACGGATATGTCTGAATCTAGAGAGTCTCACTAATGAAATATACTCGTAGAGCACTAAGGCAACTGTTATGAATAATACTGATTATTTATAACTCGTTTAATGGTTAAACGAAAAATACATGCGATCGGGACCTAACGGTCATTTTCGAATTAATGTGTATTTGTATTTAATACTTGATTTTATTAAATACACATTAATAAAATATCAATTTGTGATATTTGACATATATAATTAATATATGTATTTGAGATATTTAAAGTAAATATAATACATATATTTAAGATATTTATATTTATTATTTAATTATTTAATTGTTAAATAATTAAATTAATTAATAAAGTAAATATCTTTTTTAATGATTAAGCTTGGAAATGGCATGAAACCATTGGAACACATTTTGTTTGCTTTATTAAAGATAAAGTGTTAACTTTAATTTTGTAAAATGTGTGCCAATGATTTTTTAACAAAAAAAAAAATAATTGTTATTTATTTTTGTTATCAATAATTTCGAAATTAGTGAAATTTGTATATCAAAATTGTTTTGATTCATTTTTCATACTAAGACAACTTCAACAAAATTATTACCAAGAGAGTTGAGAGAAAATTGAAGAAAGAAAGCAAGAACAAAGCCAAAATTCAGAAAAGATGCAGTGGAAGTGTCACAGACGATTCCACTACAAGAGTGGAGTTAGTTGTAACTTATGAAGTATTGACTTATGAATTTGCATAGTGACCTCGAAGATTAGAAGTTTGTTATTAGTATTGTGTTTGCGGTTGTCTACAAAGTATTTTAGATTTGATCCATAAATACTTAGATAATTTAGTAGCTGAAGCACAAAGTTGATATGGCATCTAATTCATATTGATGTAGAACTTAGTTTCTACAAAAATATGAATGATGTTGGCTAAGGAAAATAATTGTGTTTGTTGGACAAATTCAATATGTCATGGCGGGCTTACTTGTTGTTACCTACCTCTTGAACGCTAGGTGAGTTCTTGAGGGCCATGAGTATGTGATACATATTGGGATGTGTATATGATACCATGGATTGACACTAGAGCAAGTGGGAGAAATTGTTGGGGTTGGTGCTCTGAGCGCCAATCCCGATCATATTTATGTTCGATTCATGAATACGAGCAATACCTTTTCCATAATATTACTATTTTAATGGAAGCACCTTTTGTCTTTTATATACGTATTCGATCTAATTTCGATTAGATTGATTAGATTGGAACTAAATTTAGTTTAGTGATATGTATATATATTAGACAAAGATCCTAGGATTTACAACGTAGTGCACAATTACAACATAGCTTGTAATTGACATTGGGAAGTGTCACTATAAGTTGTATATCCTTAAATTAAGTTTCTGGTCAAGATTTACTGACACAGGTCGATTAGTAAAATCCGTTGAGACCAGTACATGTGGTATATCGGACTTGGTCTGATGGTTTATCCCAATGAACCTTGAGTCTTGGGAGACTTGTATAGACGTGTAGGTGTTTATTTGATATACACTGAACGACTCACCGAAGATTTCCTAATAGATGGTACACCAGCGTCAATAGGAATCTTCTCGGGTTGAGTAGCATGGTGATTCTTTGACTTGAGATACCACTGTGGATATATGAGTTATCCTCCAAACTTAGATAGCAGTCACGTCACCGATCTATTTAGATCAGACCTCCGCATGTTCGTTGGGTGTGGACTCATGCTCATGATATCATGTGTGTATCAAGAAAGGATCCGTCAGTTCTGTGTACAGAGCATAGGTAGTCCATTTTTGATTAGCAATGTGTTAAGTCTATGGCCATAGTATACTTCGGAAGTGAGTTCCGAATGTTATTTAGAGATTGTTAATTGATACGTCGACGAGATTATTCCTACAGAGATTTGACGTTTATATCTATATCTATGGAATAATCCGGATACCTGTGACGGAAGGATTATACGTATGCAGTGACATCGACCTGTATGATTCAGTGAGTTTATCTATGGTCGTCATAATTTACGGGTAGGTGAATTATGGACACGAAATTGGATTTCGTGACGGATATGTCTGAATCTAGAGAGTCTCACTAATGAAATATACTCGTAGAGCACTAGGGCAACTGTTATGAATAATACTGATTATTTATAACTCGTTTAATGGTTAAACGAAAAATACATGCGATCGGGACCTAACGGTCATTTCCGAATTAATGTGTATTTGTATTTAATACTTGATTTTATTAAATACACATTATAAAAATATCAATTTGTGATATTTTACATATATCATTAATATATGTATTTGAGATATTTAAAATAAATATAATACATATATTTAAGATATTTATATTTATTATTTAATTATTTAATTGTTAAATAATTAAATTAATTAATAAAGTAAATATCTTTTTTAATGATTAAGCTTGGAAATGGCATGAAACCATTGGAACACATTTTGTTTGCTTTATTAAAGATAAAATGTTAACTTTAATTTTGTAAAATGTGTGCCAATGATTTTTGAACAAAAAAAAAATAATGTTATTTATTTTTGTTATCAATAATTTCGAAATTAGTGAAATTTGTATATCAAAATTGTTTTGATTCCTTTTTCATACTAAGACAGCTTCAACAAAATTATTACCAAGAGAGTTGAGAGAAAATTGAAGAAAGAAAGCAAGAACAAAGCCAAAATTTTGGAATTTTTGTAAGTTTCTTACACTTTCTTCTACATAGAAAATATTTCTATTATTCTTCACTTCAAATTGTGTTGTTAAGTTTGTTTCTCTACTCTTTAATTTTGTAATTAAATTTGTTGGAAGCTTGTTTGAGGGTGTTATGCATGTATGATTAATTTATGAGCTTATTGTGTAATTAAGCTTAAATAAATTAATTAGAAATTAAAGTTGTCATTCTAGAGTTGCTTAGCCATTCATAAATGAGCTTGTTCTTGAGTTGTTTCATGATGGTGAGACTTGATTGGTGTGGTAATTGAAAGATTAAAGTATTGAATTTTATCAATTTAATGTAAATTTCCCAATTTGAGTAATTTATGAAATTAGGGTTCTTAACCCATTCAAATTTTGGGGCTTTTCATATATATGATATAATTTGATGTATATTTGATGTGTGTCAAATTTGGGATTGATTGGATTTGATCTTGATGTTTTTTAATAAATTGGGCCAAATTGCAATTAATGAAAAGTTCAGGGGCTGTTTCATAATTCTGGAAAATTACTGGGCAGTTTGCGCAAATCTGAAAATGTTTCTGGTTTTGTTGCAAAATTGTAAAAATTATTTTGGGATTGATTTGTAATCAATTAAATATGTAATTGACATATTTAAAACTAAAATGATTAAATTACAAAACTTTGGGGTCTTATTGTAATTAATGATAAATCTGATTTTTCTGATAAAATTCAGTTTTTATTTATTGAGTAATTAGAATAAATTAGTTTATTTTAATTATCCAAGAAAAATAATTATCGGAAATTATTTCGGAGTGAAAATAAGCGAAAACGGTGAAAAACGGAGTTACCGAATAACGGCAGTCCAAACAGTGAACTTGCACTGTTCGGGCAGCCCACGAACTGTCCAAATATTTTGGGGGCTTACCTGGGCAGTCCCCATGAGCATTGGTTGGTCGGTTCGGCCGGAAACGTGTTTTATGCTATTTTGCGGAAAAACATTTCGCAAAAGTTTCGCGATGTTTCTATATTATTTATGTCGTTATATGATATCGAATAAATACGTTTAAGTGAAATATGAATGAATTATTAATATTGGATATTAAATAATTTATTCTTAAGTTTAAAAATTTTAAACTACGATTTCGCCCGAACCGCGCTCCTTCCGCTGCGCCTCCCTGATATAACCCCAACAAAAATGGTATCAGAGCGAGTCTGATCCTGGACGCCCGATAT
The DNA here is from genome assembly GCA_019454045.1 of Zanthoxylum bungeanum. NCBI lineage: Eukaryota > Viridiplantae > Streptophyta > Magnoliopsida > Sapindales > Rutaceae > Zanthoxylum > Zanthoxylum bungeanum. The sequence continues at coordinate 35,080 of SKCR01045756.1, read as the reverse complement.
GAATAGCCCTTTAAAATTCAATGTTTAGTTTAATCATTAATTTATACATGCATGTGTTTATTTAATTTGATTAAATAAAGTAAAAGCATCTTTTGTTGGAAAATCCTCGATTTAAATAAGGTTTTAAGAAAGTGACTAGTATTAGGAATACTTGTTTCTTCATCCGCTTTGTCAATACGGATGTAAATATTTTCATGGTACTATAGCTGTAACGTGCCAAAGCTGTGCAGTTATAGTTGAAGGTAGTTCATTTGCGCCGGTAGAACTTATATGATAAGAGACAAATTCAAGTGAAAATGGAAATCTTGAACGTGCCAAAGCTGTCAGGACTACATCGATAGCTTGAGTTTGTCATTGACAAGTTTAACCTTGATACGCCTCCTTGTGAACGTGCCAAAGCTGTCATAATGAGAAACGATCAAGACCGAACCTAGGAGTCACAGTGAGTGTGATTGACAATGAGTTGTCTACCTAATGAATATACGTAGGCGAGAACGTGCCAAAGCTGTGAGTCGAAACATATTCATGGGGTCCACTTCCCATTATGGAACTCAATTTAATTATTGAATTCTTGTTTCTTTTGTTGGAAAATCCTCGATTTAAATAAGGTTTTAAGAAGTGACTAGTATTAGGAATACTTGTTTCTTCATCCGCTTTGTCAATACGGATGTAAATATTTTCATGATACTATGGCTGTAACGTGCCAAAGTTGTGCAGTTATAGTTGAAGGTAGTTCATTTGCGCCGATAGAACTTATATGATAAGAGACAAATTCAAGTGAAAATGGAAATCCTGAACGTGCCAAAACTGTCAGGACTACATCGATAGCTTGAGTTTGTCATTGACAAGTTTAACCATGATACGCCTCTTTGTGAACGTGCCAAAGCTGTCATAATAAGAAACGATCAGGACCGAACCTATGAGTCACAGTGAGTGTGATTGACAATGAGTTGTCTACCTAATGAATATACGTAGGCGAGAACGTGCCAAAGCTGTGAGTCGAAATATATTCATGGGGTCCACTTCCCATTATGGAATTCAATTTAATTATTGAATTCTTGTTTCCGTTGGGGATTACGGTATTACGTAAAGTAGTGGGAGGCACTGCTAAGTTAAAAATCCTTAACTTATGTGGTGTGTAATATTATGTAAATTGTCGCTCATGTTGTTCCTTATTCTATTTGTTTGATAGAATTAAACTTTTATCCACTGCATGCATATTATATATATGTTTTCTGACTTCAATTATGGTTTCAGATTTCTAGAATAGGTTCTAGATTAGAATAGATATTGATATAATCATTCTAGACATAATAGTTTCTTATGCAGTAAAGATTGACATGAATTGGTTCACGTCTCGAGATTCTTCACTGGCATTAAGAAAACCCCATTAGGTATTTGTTTATCTAATAATGACATTTCTTGGATTTAATGACATTCAGAGGTCATATGTCAGACACTATTTGTTTTCCGATTATTTGCAAATGTTGTAAATAATTTGAAAGTAAATAATAAAGCTAAAGAAAGAAGATGCGTATAGTTGTGTATAGAAAATATTGATTTTCATAATACGACAACTGTAGATATTGGATATCAGATCTCCCGTCTAGTTATTTAAAATATAGTTGAATGATTGTTTCGATATTTGATATCAGAACTTGCAACTATTTGATAGTTACTTGTTCTTTGTAAACAATTGTTACATATTTTAAAATGACTAGAAGTGTCATTAACGAATAGATAAACATTCAGAAAAATAGTCGGTTAAGTAAATAACTTAGAACATTATTTTATGAGATTTTATCACTTAAGTATTGGATGCTTATTCCATATAGTAAAGGATGGTCTGATATGAGATCACACCACATATCCTTATTCATTTAACGAATATTGTATTCGGGAAAGTGACTAAATCTCATTTAACCAATGACTGTCATTAGACCAGAAAATTTATTAAATTGATACATTGGATGTATGTAATTTAATGAATTGAAAATTGCTTAAGGTAGTTTTCTTTACTTCGTAACTTAGTTAATGAACTGTCGTGACTTAGTTACGTGTTTCTGATGAAATGCAGATAGAATATTTTGACTTGTTCAAAAATATTTGATCTAAAAGTTTTGAAAATTGTATCTTTAAAATTCATCGTGAATCTCTGAATTGTTCAAAGATGTTTGATACGATCAAACATAAGAATTTATGGCAATTAGTTCTAAGGTTATACGAAGAATATAATTCTTACATCAATATTATTCTTCCACGATTCCATATTGATGGAATTGATTGATGGAAGAAATTGAATCTTATATGATTTGATTCATTTGATATTGAGAGTTACCAAATTAGTTTCAATATTCTTGGGGTTATGCTTCAGTGACACTAATTCATCATTTTAATTAATGTTCCATTAGTTTCTACAGTTACGTATATGATATGTATAAGTAGAAAATTCGAATCTTGAAAAGTTTGAGATTTGAATCTATATTTTGTATAATGGTTATATAATTGATATTACTTGCGCCTCGGAGGTACGAGTAGAAGTTTATCATTTATTTTATTTAATAGAATATTTATTCTATTTGATAGAATATCTTTTCTACGATCTCGAGTAATAAAATTGTTTATTACTTAGTGTGTAACATTGGTTGTTGACTATTGTAGAAAGACTTGACTTATTGAAGTCACATACGGTGATAAACTATAAATGGAACAACATAATTAATAAGATGAAAATACCCTTAAATTACTTCCATATAAGTGCTATAGGATGTCAGAATCATTAGCAAAGTATTGATACTTAATGATTTTGTTGTTTTCTTATTGAAGAAAATTATCCTATAACTTATAGTGGAAACGATATTTGATATCGATTCCGAAATTTAGCATTAGACCATAGATCTAAGATTGTTCATAGCTTACTACGATCAAGTTTGGAACTTGATTGAGCTTTTATTATGAATCGTTCATAAAATGTACAAATGGTTTATACAGCAAAAGCACAATGAGCTTATTAAAGGTTTGACCTTTATGGTATAACAATGAGAAAAGTTATACTCAGCAATCTATTGTAGATTCTGAGGAAACTTGTCTCTGGTCGCACTGATTGAATAATTTAAGATCTGTTGGTTAATGATGATACTAAATTTTATATTTTAGCTAAAAGAATACAAAGTGGCGTTTCTGAATAGTTTCTTCAGATAAGAGATCCATTGTGATTTCTTAGTTTGAAGAGTTCATTTTGGAATGGCCCTGGAGTTTGTATTATGCTAAGATTACAATTTAATATATTAGCTTATAGAGCCTATTGTAGACTCAGATGAGCTTTCTGGAAATTTGTGTTTTCTAATTTTGATATCAGTCAGATTGTCTGATTTTATCAAAGCATAGAGAATACATATGGGATAGAAGGGTCAGTGGGAGCGTACAAATTTCTTTCTAGTATTTTACATCATAATGACATTGTCATTATTAATGTAATAATGAGACGTTTATGAGGTAAAAAGGTTTACCTCAGTCTTATTTTCTCCATGAAAGCAGTGTGAGTGGTCTCAATTATATTTGATATAAAGTTTTATATAAGATATAAAACTAAGAGACTTGTGAGATACTCCTGGACGCAACAAGACTAACTGTTTGACAGTTAGTATAACTGTTTGACAGTTAGTGTGTGTCTTGTGTATCGTATTCATCTTTCGTAAAGGATGATTCCTTTTTTCGAAAGAGATAATGATTAGAATGTCTAACTAATCTTATACATATATGATGATGGCATAATGAATACTATATTGAGTGCGATTAGAGATATCAATTTAATCGTAATTGTTACTAGTTATTTTGATATCCTCTGAACCATAGGATGGGTCTTGAAACATATTTTTTATTATCTTTGAGATATTAAGAATGAGTTTCTAATTAAATGGAGAATAAATCCGCAACCATTTGGGTCAGATTAGTTTTAAGTCTAATTATGACGTTAGACAGTCTACGTCATAAAGAGTCAGAAAAGATGCAGTGGTAGTGTCACAGACGATTCCACTACAAGAGTGGAGTTAGTTGTAACTTATGAAGTATTGACTTATGAAGTTGCATAGTGACCTCGAAGATTAGAAGTTTGTTATTAGTATTGTGTTTGCAGTTGTCTACAAAGTATTTTAGATTTGATCCATAAATACTTAGATAATTTAGTAGCTGAAGCACAAAGTTGATATGGCATCTAATTCATATTGATGTAGAACTTAGTTTCTACAAAAAATGAATGATGTTGGCTAAGGAAAATAATTGTGTTTGTTGGACAAATTCAATATGTCATGGCGGGCTTACTTGTTGTTACCTACCTCTTGAACGCTAGGTGAGTTCTTGAGGGCCATGTGTATGTGATACATATTGGGATGTGTATATGATACCATGGATTGGCACTAGAGCAAGTGGGAGAAATTATTGGGGTTGGTGCTCTGAGCGCCAATCCCGATCATATTTATGTTCGATTCATGAATACGAGCAATACATTTTCCATAATATTACTATTTTAATGGAAGCACCTCTTGTCTTTTATATACGTATTCGATCTAATTTCGATTAGATTGATTAGATTGGAACTAAATTTAGTTTAGTGATATGTATATATATTAGACAAAGATCATATGATTTACAACGTAGTGCACAATTACAACATAACTTGTAATTGACATTGGGAAGTTTCACTATAAGTTGTATATCCTTAAATTAAGTTTCTGGTCAAGATTTACTGACACAGGTCGGTTAGTAAAATCCGTTGAAACCAGTACATGTCGTATATCGGACTTGGTCTGATGGTTTATCCGAATGAACCATGAGTCTTGGGAGACTCGTATAGACGTGTAGGTGTTTATTTGATATACACTGAACGACTCACCGAAGATTTCCTAATAGATGGTACACCAACGTCAATAGGAATCTTCTCGGGTTGAGTAGCATAGTGATTCTTTGACTTGAGATACCACTGTGGATATATGAGTTATCCTCCAAACTTAGATGGCAGTCACGTCACCGATCTATTTAGATCAGACCTCCGCCTGTTCGTTGGGTGTGGACTCATGCTCATGATATCCTGTGTGTATCAAGAAAGGATCCGTCAGTTCTGTGTACAGAGCATAGGTAGTCCATTTGTGATTAGCAATGTGTTAAATCTATGGCCATAGTATACTTCGGAAGTGAGTTCCGAATGTTATTTAGAGATTGTTAATTGATACGTCGACGAGATTATTCCTATAGAGATTTGACGTTTATATCTATATCTCTGGAATAATCTGGATACCTGTGACGGAGGGATTATACGTATGCAGTGACATCGACCTGTATGATTCAGTGAGTTTATCTGTGGTCGTCATAATTTACGGGTGGATGAATTATGGACACGAAATTGGATTTCGTGACGGATATGTCTGAATCTAGAGAGTCTCACTAATGAAATATACTCGTAGAGCACTAGGGCAACTGTTATGAATAATACTGATTATTTATAACTCGTTTAATGGTTAAACGAAAAATACATGCGATCGGGACCTAACGGTCATTTTCGAATTAATGTGTATTTGTATTTAATACTTGATTTTATTAAATACACATTAATAAAATATCAATTTGTGATATTTTACATATATCATTAATATATGTATTTGAGATATTTAAGTAAATATAATACATATATTTAAGATATTTATATTTATTATTTAATTATTTAATTGTTAAATAATTAATTAATTAATAAAGTAAATATCTTTTTTAATGATTAAGCTTGGAAATGGCATGAAACCATTGGAACACATTTTGTTTGCTTTATTAAAGATAAAGTGTTAACTTTAATTTTGTAAAATGTGTGCCAATGATTTTTTAACAAAAAAATAATAATTGTTATTTATTTTTGTTATCAATAATTTCAAAATTAGTGAAATTTGTATATCAAAATTGTTTTGATTCATTTTTCATACTAAGACAACTTCAACAAAATTATTACAAAGAGAGTTGAGAGAAAATTGAAGAAAGAAAGCAAGAACAAAGCCAAAATTTTGGAATTTTTATAAGTTTCTTACACTTTCTTCTACATAGAAAATATTTCTATTATTCTTCACTTCAAATTGTGTTGTTAAGTTTGTTCCTCTACTCTTTAAGTTTGTAATTAAATTTGTTGGAAGCTTGTTTGAGGGTGTTATGCATGTATGATTAATTTATGAGCTTATTAGTGTAATTAAGCTTAAATAAATTAATTAGAAATTAAAGTTGACATTCTAGAGTTTCTTAGCCATTCATAAATGACCTAGAATTGTTCTTGAGTTGTTTCATGATGGTGAGACTTGATTGGTGTGGTAATTGAAAGATTAAAGTATTGAATTTTATCAATTTAATGTAAATTGCCCAAATTGAGTAATTTATGAAATTAGGGTTCTTAAACCATTCAAATTTGGGGCTTTTCATATATATGATATAATTTGATGTATATTTGATGTGTGTCAAATTTGGGATTGATTGGATTTGATCTTGATGTGTTTTGAACAAATTGGGCCAAATTGCAATTAATGAAAAGTTCAGGGGCTGTTTCGTAATTCTGGAAAATTACTGGGCAGTTTGCGCAAATCTAAAAATGTTTCTGGTTTTGTTGCAAAATTGTAAAAATTATTTTGGGATTGATTTGTAATCAATTAAATATGTAATTGACATATTTAAAACTAAAATGATTAAATTACAAAACTTTTGGGTCTTATTGTAATTAATGATAAATCTGATTTTTCTGATAAAATTCAGTTTTTATTTATTGAGTAATTAAAATAAATTAGTTTATTTTAATTATCCAAGAAAAATAATTATCGGAAATTATTTCGGAGTGAAAATAAGCGAAAACGGTGAAAAACGGAGTTACCGGATAACGGCAGCCCAAAAAGTGAACTGTGCACTGTTCGGGCAGCCCACAAACTGTCCAAATATTTTGGGGGCTGACCTGGGCAGTCCCCATGACCATTGGTTGGTCGGTTCGGCCGGAAACGCGTTTTATGCTATTTTGCGGAAAAACATTTTCGCAAAAGTTTCGCGATGTTTCTATATATTTATGTCGTTATATGATATCGAATAAATACGTTTAAGTGAAATATGAATGAATTATTATATTGGATATTAAATAATTTATTCTTAAGTTTAAAAATTTTAAACTACGATTTCGCCGCCCGAACGCGCTCCTTCCGCTGTGCCTCCCTGACATAACCCCAACCTAAACGATATTCTTGAATGATTTTCTTGATGAAGAAATCTATATAGAATAGCTGGAGGATTTTGCGTTCAGCCAGGACTTTAGTATGGTTTGTAAGCTTAAAAGGTTCATTTATGGACTTAAACAAGCTTCACGGAGTTGGAATCTTCGATTCGATGAGGTTATTAGATTTTATGATTTCCTCAAGAATATAGAAGAATCATGTGTGTATAAAAAGATCAGTGGGAGTATGGTGGTATTTTTGGTACTCTATGTGGATGACATCCTGATCATTGGGAATGACATCAGGATGATGCAGAGCGTGAAAGCTTATATTTGTAAAAAATTCTTGATGAAAAATCTGGGTGAAGCTTCTTATGTCTTGGACATAAAACTCTATAGAGATAGATAGAAGAAGCTTATTGGACTATCTCAAGCTACATACATAGATAAGATTTTAGAAATGTATAATTTCAGCAACTGTAAGACAGTTAATATATCTTTTCGATATGGTATACATCTTTTAAATAATATGTGTTCGCAAACTGAGGATGAGAAGATTAGAATGTCTAATCTATCTTATGCTTCATGTTTGGGTAACATCATGTATGTCATGTTATGTACGCGACCTGATATTAGTCACTCGGTTAGCATAACCAGTAGATATCAATCGAATCCGGGTAACGACCATTGGATAACCGTTAAACATATCCTAAAGTATCTTTAGGGTACTAAGGATAAGTTCTTGATTTATGGAGAAAGAGATCTGCGAGTTAATGGGTATACAGATTCGGATATCCAATCGGATCCGGATGATAGAAAGTCTACATCGGGGTATTTACTCTTAACGGTGCTGCAGTTAGTTGGAAAAATTTCAAAGAGAGATCAACAGCTGATTCCACCACTGAGGCGGAATATATTTCGGCATCTGAGGTTACGAAAGAAGCTGTCTGGATTAGAAACTTTGCCACAGAATTGAGAATTGTCCCAAGCATTGAGAATCTGATTCCTCTGCAATATGATAATATCGGAGCTGTTGTGCAAGCAAAGGAACCCATGGCACATCAAAAGTCAAAGCATGTGGAATGAAAGTACCATATAATTCGAGAGATTGTGTCGCATGGAGACATTGTTGTATACAAGATACAAAGTGAGGACAACGTAGTAGATCCGCTTACCAAGGCCATTCTTCTTAAGTTATTTGATAAGCATGCAGAGGTGATGGGTATGAGATACAATTGGTTTTGGCACTAGAGTAAGTGAGAGAAATTATTGGAGTTGGTACTCGGCGTGCTAATTTCTCATGTATTTTCATGTAAATACGTATACGAATAATATTTTGTTATGAATCAAATATGCAATTTCGTTGATATATTTTACTTTAAATGGTAATGACGTACAAGACCTAGGAATTATTAAGTTATAACGTAATTACAAAATCATCATAATTAACATTGAGAAATGTTATAACGGTATCATTCTTAAACTGTTTCTGGTCAAGGTTTATATTTTTGATCCGTAAGTAAACCCGGTACATGTTGTATTTCAGAATATTGGATTCTGGTGGTTTATCTTAGTGAGTCACAAGTCTATGGAGACTCGTATAGAAATGTAGGTGTTCGTAGCGGATGAACACTGAACGACTCATGAAAGATTCCTAATAGATGGTATGCTTCTTTCTCGAGTTTAGTAGCATAATGGTCTTTTGACTTGAGATACCACAGTGGATATATAAGTTATCCTTCACACTTTGATGGCAGTCACGTCTTCGACCTTTTTAGGTTAGACCTCCGCCTATTCATTGAGTGTGGACTGATGCTCATGATATTCGCTGATGTATCCAGAGAGGATCCATCAGTCATGCATATAAGATTTAGGTGTCCACTTCATGAGATTGCGATTTATCAAATCCATGGCCATGGTACACTTGAAAATGAGTTCTGAGTATTTTTGAGAAATCGCGGATCTATACGTCGACGAGATTATACCTGATGAGATTTGACTATTATATCTATGTCTTTGGTATTTATCCGGATACCTATGATGGAAGGATTATACGTATGTGACGATCCCAACTTGTATGGTTCAACGAGAATATATGTGGTCGTCATAATTTACGTGTGAGTGAATTATGAACACGGAATTGGATTCTGTGACAGATATACATGAACTTAGAGAGTCTCACATAATCTAAAATACTCGTAGAGCACTAGGATGACTTATAACGATTAATATTGATTATTCGTAAATCGTTTAATGGTTAAACGTAAATTATACATGCGATTTTTAGTAATCTCTAAATTAATGTGTATATGTATTAGATGCATAATTTTAATTAAATGCACATTAATTAATTATCAAATAAATTTGGAACACATGTAATCCATGAATGTAGTTTATCATTTAGTGTAAATGTAGAAATATATTATATATTTAATTAAATGAATCAATTGATTAAAAGGTTAATTAATTAATTTATTAATTGAATGTATTTTAAATATACAAGTATATGTCATTTTAGATTATGACATGTGTTATATATTGAAAGGAGACATATGGCCTTTGGATATGGTGTTAGTAAGATTATATATTTCTTATTTTTGAAAATTATTTCGAAAATAAAAAATTAATTTTTCCTTGTGTATTACACCATATTTTCGGCCAACGCTAATATAAAAAGGTGGAGTTGTTCATTTTCATCTTTAATTAAATCAAAAGCTTGAAATAGTAAACCCTTGGGAAGAGAAAGAATTGTGAAGAAAAATACTAAAGCTAAAGCTTGAAGAATTGAAATTTAAGGTAAGTTTCTTAATTCTTATGTTAGGAAATTATTTCCCTTATCTTATTTGAGATGTATTTTAAGTTTTTCTTTCTCTTGAATATGGGTTGTATTTGTTTGAAGCTTGTTGGAAAGAAAGATTGCATGTGTAGAGAAAATTAAAGCTTAGTAAGTGTTATTATGATTTGATTTTGTTAAGGAATTATTAGTTACCATTCTAGAGTTTTTATGCCAATTTATGTAAACCTAAAATTGTTCTTGTGTGTTTTTGATTGTGGTGAGACACTTAGAATGTTGGAAAGTTTATACTAAAGCTAGATTGAAAGTAAATTTTGGTGTAATTTGATTAATTGATTTTTTAGGATTTATGCCTAATACTAAAATTGGGGCTTTTCATTTTATGGATGTAATTGAATATATTAAAGGAATACTAATCATTTTGGTAGTGTTTTGGAAACACTTAAATGTGTAATTAACACTTTTTTGGATTAAAATGAGAAAAATACAAAAGTATGCATATAATGGTAATTTCAACAATGGGTAATTTGGATATTTCCATATTTGATTTGTGATTCAATATTAAAATAAATAGTATATTTTAATAGTCTAAAGAAAATTTTTGAAATTTGAAAAATTTGATTTTTCATGTTCCGTTGCGATACCCGATAAAACCGTATATACGCCAACACAAACGACTTTATTTGGTCTTTTATTTACTATCAAAATGACGTCGTTTTGATGATAATTATATCCCCATTTAATCATCTTTTAATCTCCACATCATTTTTTATTTTTTATTTTTATCTTTTGAAGTTAGACCCACTTCTAGTATTTACATTCGCGCCCATACGATAAACTTCGAGTTTCTCATCTTTACTTTCCCAAAGTCTAAACTACCATTGCAGGGAGATACTGCCTGTTTAACGGAGCGTTAACGCTAGCGTTTTAACGCTCCACCAAACGAGTAAGCTAAAGTTAGCGTTAACGCTCATAAACCACAATCATATAACATAAGATTATTTTTAAAGGAACCATGGCCACCTCTACCCTTAACATCTACCCATTGGCAGTTGGAGAAGAATCATAATAAGTTAGGCGTAAATAAAGTGCCTTCGATAAGGGCAATCATGTAAACAGATTTAAAATCCCGAATTTAAGACGTGTTTTGCGATTTTGATTTGCTTTACGTCTTGAGGGTTGAAACATCTTCTGCTTGTCTCCACACGTGGCTTTACCTCATTGGCCAACGCAACCATCTTTAACGGTGAGATTCATCGACATGTATGGGCATAGCAATCTCAAGAATCAAAGACCATTTTCCTTGTTCACTGAATGACTAACTATAATACATTTTACATAAGATACTAGATGAAAAAAAAAATCTATTTATATATATATATATATCAATGAAGTTCCAATGTACTTGAACAATCATAATTAATCTAAATATTATCAAATTTACATAATATAAGACCAATGCAAACATAATATTAAATATATTTCAATATAAACTACAATTTGAAATCCATCAAGAATCCAAACATCTTTTGACTGTGCATTATCAAATGATAGAGGGTTTCCTTACCTACACAGGATGAACTGCAAACACAGGCCGTTTCGCAGGGTCTCCCGCCAATTGTAGTAAATCTCTTATGCATCAACACATCTTCTGCTCTCTCAACATTCACATCCAAAGCATAATTCACCAATGAATTATACTAGTGATTGTAATCCACCAATGAACTCCTGCTTTGAGAATTCACACATTGTAGCGGCCGGCCTTCATATGCCATGAAATATTTAGCTGAAACAACAGTCATAATCAATGTTAGCAAAATTGAGTCAAGTCATCATCTCATCTGCTTGATAATTCAGCAAGCTAACAATTCAAAATATATATATATATATATATATATTCAGAGGACAATTCATCAATCGTAACTTTTTACAGATTACATCACCAAAGCTTAGAATCAGATTTCAAATCTGGGATTACAATGATAATTTCTCCCGAAATTTTCACAAGGAAAAAAAAAAGTACGTATGTCTTGCAAAGCAAACAATGCAGTAAAATTCACCATTAACATAATTTGAAAAGATACCAAGAAATAATAGTAGTACCTAACTCATAGTACAAAAATCTCAAAACCAAGACAATCAAAAAAAAAAAAAAAAAACTGACAACCAAAATAGCTACCTGAAGGTCATTGCAAAGGAAAGTGAATCATATCTACATATTGATCTGCAGGAACATTTTATAATCAAAATATCTTAGTATACTGTAATTCCATGAGCATTTGACAACAAATTAAACCACCAAACATGCTTCATCAACTTGGACTTTAATTTCTACATGTAATAATACTCAGTTTGTGGTAAATCTTTAAACAATACAAAAGATGCATGAAGTGCATGTTCACTCATAAAAATTATCCCCTGCCACCATCGGTCTATAAATCACATGGAATTTATATTGTTTAATGCATCATATGGAATTTATATGGTTTAAGTACAATGAGATACAAGCAACAGTATAGTCCAATAAACATGCAGTTAAGTGCAAAATAAAGGAATAAAAAAGCCTGAAGAGCAGCTTTTTCACTGCATTAAGAATTTTTATTTAAATCAAAATCAAATCAACAAAAAGAATATGTAAAAATGCACAAACTTTCACTTATATATATACTTATTGCGTAGAAACTTGCATATATGTGATATATTGAAATAGGGAAAATCGACCTAAGCTAAATTGGTAAAACTAGATAAAATCGGTAAAAATTTTAAATTCTGCATTATTAGACAATAATCTAATTCACCCCTTTTTGGGAATATAGAATTTGGTTGTTGTAAGTTTATAGGCAATTTCAAGATCATCTAGAAAAAATCCACTCAAATTCCTTTATTATAGGAAGGGAAGAAAAAATAAAAACATGTGGAGGTCATTTTTATATCGCAGTTTAATAAAAAATTCCTCCCACGTCCTTCAGAGTTTCAAAGAACTATGCTTGATAGTTGATTCATTAAAAATTAAAGAGAATCCAGAAAATCACATCACATGATAATCGTATACGAAGATACCTTGCCCCTGTTATCTAGACAAATTGCTGCAGTCTATCCCGGTTGCTTCTACCTGAAAATGAGAAGGAAGAAGAAGATAATGTTTCCAAAGTTGCATGAACCTTATGTTGAGCATGCAGCACCGAAAGGTGTAAAAAGAAAATATAATACTATTCACGTATACGGTATAATACTATTCACGTATACAATACTATTCTTATATACAATATTATTCACGTATATGATATTTTATACGGTACTATTCATGGTTCAAGTGAGAAGCTGATCATCATCAGAAACATGGCAGGAAAGTTCGAAATTGAGAAGTTCAACGGGAGTAACTTTTCCCTGTGGAAACTTAAAATAAAAGCAATCTTGAGAAAAGACAAATTGCTTGGCGGCAATTGGAGAGAGACCATATAAAATGATTGATGAGAAATGGAAGGATATTGATGACAACGCTATATGTAATTTGCATCTAGCCTTAGCATATTCTGTATTATCCGGTGTTGTAGAGAATAGGACTGCAAAAGAGATTTGAGATGCACTTATCAAATTGTACGAGGTCAAGTCACTACACAACAAGATCTTTTTGAATATGAGACTTTACACTCTTTGAATGAGTGAGTCCACATCCATGACATATCATATCAACAACTTGAATACACTATTTTCCCAACTCATTGTGTTGGATTATAGTATATCAACAAATGAACGTGCGAAGATTCTACTTCAAAGTCTGCATGATCCATATGATTAACTTATCATCAACTTGACAAGTAATGTTGTCACTAGTAATCTAGTTTTTGACGAAGTTGCAGCTGTTGCTCTGGAAGAAGAGTCTAGGCGAAAAATAAGGAAGATAAACCATCTAGTTCATAACAAGTAGAAGCATTGGTGACAATAGGGAGATCAACAGAATGTGGCTCAAGTGGGAGTCAAAACCATGACAGATCGAAATCAAAAAGTAAGAAGAATGTTAAATGCTAAAACTATAGCAAGAAATGACACGTCAAGAAAGATTGTTGAAATTTGAAGAATGGTGGAGAAAAAGCTCATGTTGCAATAAAATCTCAGGGATGTGTTGCAAGTACTTCTAAAGAATGTGGCACACTTTACAGTGAAGTAGCAATGGTGTCCAATGATAGCAGAAAACAACTAAGTGATGCATGGTTGATTGATTCTGCAACAACATGACACATGACCTACATGAGAGAATGGTTCTGTCATTATGAACCCGTCTCTGGAGGATCAGTTTTTCTAGGCAATGATCATGGCTTGAAAATTGCTGGGATTGGAGCCATCAAAATAAAGATGTACGATGGTAGTATCCGCACTGTATAAGATTTTTGACATATTGTGGGAATGAAGAAAAATCTTATGTTAGTTGGACAATTAGATGACCTTGGATACAAGACCGTTGTTGAAAACAGGGTATTAAAAATGGTGAAAGGAGCACTTACTGTCTTGAAAGCTGAAAAGATTTCAGCAAACTTGTATATGCTCTTGGGAGACTCGATTCAGGAAGCAACTGCATCAGTAGCATCACTGGATTCTTGAGAGGAAGCTTCTATGTTGTGACACCAGAAACTATACTACATGATAGAATATGGAATGAAGATTCTCGTCAATCAAAAGCTACTCCTAGGCTTGAAAGCAATTAGTCTACCGTTTTGTGAGCATTGTGTTACAAGTAAGCAAAACAGATTAAAATTCAGCAAGTTAAGTGCCTGGAGTAAAACTATTTTAGAGTTGGTTCACTCTGATGTTTGGGAAGCACCGGTTCAATCTATGGGAAAGTAAAATATTTTGTATCATTTATTGATGGCTTTTCCAGAAGATGTTGGGTGTACAAGATCAAAAATAAGTCAGATGTGATGCCACTTTTCAGAAAACTCAAAGCACAAATTGAAGTAGAAACTGGAAAAAGAATTAAATGTTTAAAGACAGATAATGGAGGAGAATATTGTGTTAGGGTTGGTGCTCGGAGTGCCAATCCAGATTTTATTTATGTCCGATTCATAAATATGAACAATGTCTTTTTCCATAATATTACTTATTTAATGGTAGCACCTCTTGTCTTTTATATACATATTCGATCTAATTACGATTAGATATCTAATTACGAGTAGATTGAACCTAAATCTGATTTAGTGATACATATATATTAGACAAAGACCCTAAGATTTACAATGTAGTAGTTACAACGTAGTTTGTAATTGACATTGGGAAGTGACACTATAAGTTGTACATCTTAAATAAAGTTCATGTTCAAGATTTACTAACATGGGTCGGTTAGTAAAATCCGATGAGACCAGTACATGTTGTATATCGTGACTTGGTCCGATGGTTTATCCCAATGAACCATGAGTCTCAGGAGACTCATATAGACGTGCATGTGTTTATTTGATAAACATTGAACGACTCACTGAAGATTTACTAATATATGGTACACCAATGTCAATAGGAATCTTCTGGAGTTGAGCGAGCATAGTGATCCTTCAACCTGAGATACCACAGTGGATATATGAGTTATCTTCTACACTTTGATGGCAGTCACATCACCGGTCTATTTAGATCAGACATCCGCATGTTCATTGGGTGTGGATTGATGCTCATGATATTCAGTGCGTATCAAGATATAATCTGTCAGTCATGTGTACAGGGCATAGGTATCCTGCACGTGTTTGCGATCTAGTAAATCCATGGACGTGGTATAACTTTGGAAGCAAGTTCTGAGTGTTATTCAGATATCGTAAATTTGAAAGTCGACTATATTATACCATACGGATTTGACGTTTTTATCTATATCCCAAGTATAATATGGATAGTCTGTGACGGAGGGATTATACGTATGCAATGACCTCGACTTGTATAGTTTAGAGAGATTATTCGTGGTCGTCATAATTCATGAGTGGGTGAATTATGGACACGAAATTGGATTTCGTGACGGATAAACCTAAACTTAGAGAGTCCCACAATATGAAGTGTACTCGTTGAGCACTTGGGCAACGCGTTATGAATAATACAGATTATTCATAATACTTCACCGAATTAAATAGATTAATTCGAATCGTTTAAATGGTTAAACGAAAACACATGCATAAGGGCAATTTTGGTCAATCGTAATTATTGTGTATTTGTATTTGATACATAATTTGATTAGATACACATTAATTAATTATCAAATGAGACTTTGACACATGTCATTAATATATGTATTTGTTATTTAATTTAAATAAAAATAAATATATATTAATAATTATATTAATTAATTATTTAGATATTTAAATGTTAAATATTTGAATAATTAAATGATATATTTTTTCATAATTGTTATGAAAAATGTTTGATTATTATTGGTTACAAATGGCATGATTTTATTAAGCTTTAAGTTTGCAAATTTGATTTGTCAAAATAAAGCTTATTATATTTAATTGAATTAAATTGGTAAAAATGACAATATTGCCCTTAGAAAGTCGGTTTTCACTTTTTAAAAGGGAAAAATTTTCTTTTCTTCTTCTTCTTATGGCCTCCATGGCCGAAAAATTCATCTCCAAATACTCTCTAATTGTGCTTGATGGTTCAAGGAAGAGAATGAAGAAAATCAAGAAAAAAGCTAAGGAATTAGAGGATTAAAAGTAATTCTACAAATCCCTAAGCTTAGAAAATATGTTTCTTATTTCTTGATGATCTAGTGAGATCCTAGGGTTTCTTATTTTCTATAAATTTGGGGCTTTTTGGTTTGGAGGATGAATTAGAAGACTTTGTGCATGTGTGAAGTTGTTTTGGATGATATTATTATAATATTGATTCAATTTATCATTTGATGATAAGTTACCAATCTAGAGTGTTATTACCACTCTTGTAATGCCTAGAATTGTTCTAGGGTGGTTCATTTGTGGTGACTTTGGTTGGTGCTAAGATTAATTAGATTAATGATGGAAAATTGGATTTAAGCATGAAAATGGAAATATTTTACTTCTGGATCAGATCTAGAAATACTGTGTATTTGGTGATGAAAAATATGTCATATGAACGTATTGGATGTGTTTTGGGTGTTGGAACAATTTCCGGAAATTATTTTGGAGTTGAAATATGCGAAAACGGTGAAAAAGACGTTATCGGGCGACTTTTGAGCCAACCAGGTGACGACTGCCCAAACAATGAATTTGTCACTGTTCGGGCAGTCCATGAACTGCCCTAATACTATTGGGGCTGTCCTGGGCAGCCCCCATGTGTATTGGGTAGTCGGTTCGGTAAAAAACGTATTTTATGCCATTTTACGAAAAATATTTTCGTAAAAGTTTCGCAATGTTTCTTAATTATTTATGTCGTTATTTGATATCGAATAAATATGTTTAGGTGAAATATGAATGAATTATTCATATTAGATATTGAATAATTACCAATATGAATAATTCATTCGGTAATTTAAAAAGTTTTAAAATTACGATTTCGCCCGAACCGCGGGCTTCCGCTGCGCCCGCGCCAAAACCCCAATAAAAATGGTATCATAGCAGTCTGATCCTTCATCCATTACATTTTTCATGCTTGATATATGATATATAATCCAATTTTGATGTTTGCACATGAATGTAATTTAGATATTTCTTGACTTTTCGGTTCTACGCTAACGGAAAACCGTAACAGAAATTTAATGGTTAAGTTAAGTTATGTTTTCTTAGGTAGAATTGAATTGTTTAGAAGTTGATCTAGATTATATTCTGCATTTAATGTAGAGCAAAGCTTCCTTATGGAATATCCCCGCTTAAATAAGGCTGTAAAGTAACGTGTATTGGATGCATAGTTCTTGGTCTGTCTTGTCAATACGGTTTATGGGTATCTTTCTATGGCTGCATCCGAGATCATGCCAAAGTAGTGAGGGTGTAGTTGATAGAACTTTATCGATGCCGGTTGTATATTTGATACTAGATAAATTCAAGTGAAAGTGGAAATCCTGAACGTGCCAAAGCTGTCAGGACTATATCGGTAACTTGATTTTGTCATTGGCAAGTGAAGCCTTGATACGCCTCCTTGTGAATGTGCCAAAGCTGTCATAACGAGAAACGGTCAGGACCAAAAATTAGGAGTCACTGGTGAGTGATTGACAATGAGTTGTCTACCTAATGAATATACGTAGGCGAGATCGTGCCAAAGCTGTGAGTCGAAATATATTCATGGGATCTTACTCTCACTATGGAATTTGATTTAATTATTGAATTCCCATTCTCCATTGGGGATTACGATATTACGTAAAGTAGTGGGAGACACTGCTGGGCTAAAAATCCATAACTAAAGCAGTGCGTAATTTTATGGAAATTGCTACTTTTGTTTTCCTTTATTCTATATTGTTAATAGAATTATACTTCTAATCCACTGCATGCATATTACTTGAATATGTTTTCTGACTTTACTTTTGGTTGCGTATTTCTAGAATAGGTTCTAGAATGTAAGTTGACTTGGATATTGTTAGATTAGTTAAAATCATCAAGAACTGTTGTTCTGATTTTGTTGAAAATCAAAATTGGTTAGGGACTTAGTTACTAAGTCACGATAAGTAATCTAATTAGATATAAGTTTTAGGATATAATTATCTAGAGAGAATAGTTTCTTGTGCAGTAAGAATTGACACGAATCAGTTCATGTCTCGAGATTCTTGACTGGCATTAAGAAAACTCCATTAGGTATTTTGTTTATCTTATAATGACGTTTCTTGGATTTTTTGACTTTTAGAAGTCATGTGTTTGACACAGTTTGCTAATCAATTATTTACAATTGTTGTGAACAATTGAAGGAAAATTATAAAGCTAAAGAAAGAAGATGAGTATAGTTGTGTATAGAGAATATCGATTCTCACAATACGATAATTGTAGGTATTGGATACCAGATCTTCCATCTAGTTACTTAAAATAATGTTTAATGATTATTTTGATATTTGATATCAGAACTTGTGACTGTTTGATAGTTACTTGTTCTTTATAAATAATTTTACATATTTTAACATGACTAGTAGTGTCATTGATGAAAAGATAAACATTAAGAAAATATCCAGTTAACTAATAACTTAGATAAGTGTTTTATGAGATTTTATCACATAAACATTAGATGCTTATTCCATATGGTAAAGGATGGTCTGATACGAGATCACACCATATATCATTATCCATTTAATGAATATTGTATTCAGGATGTGATTAAATCTTATTTAACCAATGATCGTCATTGGATTACAGATTCATTAAACTAATACATTGGATGTATGTAGTTTAATGAATTATAAATTGTCTTGGATAGTTCTCTTTACTTCGTAACTTAGTTAATGAGTTGTCATGACTTAGTTGCGTGTTTTTAAAAGAATATATATTGAACGTCTTGAATGGTTCGAGAACTTTCAATATGTTTCTGATGAAACACAGATAAAATATTTTGAATGGTTCAAAGATATTATATTTGAAGTATTGAAAACTATAATTTTAAAATTCATCATGACTCTTTGAATTGTTCAGGATGTTTGATATGATCAAACATACGAATTTATGGAAATTAGTTCTAAAGTTATTTAATGAATGTGATTCTAACTCAATATTATTCTTCTACGATTCCATCGTGATAGAATTGGTCAGTGGGAGAAAACGAATCTTATATGATCTGATTCATTTGATATCAAGTGTTATCGAATTAGTTTTCAATACTCTTGGGGATATGCTCCAGTAACACTAATTCATTTTTTTAATTAAGGTTCCATTACTTTCTATAGTTACGTATATGATATGTATAAGTAGAAAATTCGAATCTTGAAAAGTTTGAGATTTGAATCTTTCTTTTGTATAATGGTTATATAATTGAAAGCACTTGCACCTCAGAGGTACAAGTAAAAGTTTATCATTTTTTTTCTATTTAATAGAATATTGTATTCTATTTGATAGAATATCTTTTCTATAATCCCGTGTAATAAAATTGTTTTATTACTTGGTGTGTAACATCAAATGTTGACAATTGTAGAAAGACTTGACTTATTGAAGTTAAATGTGAGAGTGATAAACTGTAATGGAACTACATAATTAATTCGATGAAAAGACCCTTAGACAACTTCCGTATAAGTTTAATAGGATGTCAGAATCATTTGCAAAGTATTTGATACTTATTGGTTCTGATGTGTTCTTATCGAAGAAAATTATCCCATAACTTATAGTGGGAGCAATATTTGATATCGATTTCGGTAGTTAGCATTGAACCATAGATCTAAAATTGTTCGTAGCTTACTACGATCAATTTTTGAACTTGATTAAGCTTTCGTTATAAATCGTTCATAAAATGTACAAATTGTTTGCGCAACAAAAGCAAAGTGAGCTTGTTAAAGGTTTGACCTTTATAGTATGACAGTGAGAAAAATTATACTCAGTAATCTATTATAGATTCTGAGAAAATGTTTCTCAAGTCGCACTAATTGAACAATTAAATATTTGTTGGTTAATGTTGATATTAAACAATGTATTTTGGCTAAAGAATACAAAGTGGGTTCCTGAATATTTTCTTCGAATGAGAGATCCATTGTGGTTTCTTTATTTGAAGAGTTCATTCTAGAATGGCTCTAGAGTTTGTATTCTGCTAAGATAACAATTTGATATACAAGCTTATAGAGCCTATTGTAGACTCAGATAAGCTTTTCGAAAATCTGTGTTCTCTAATTTTGATACAGTCAGATTGTCTGATTTTATCAAATCATAGAGAATACATATTTGATAGTAGGGTCATGGGAGCGTACAAATTTCTTTCTAATGTTATTTATCCTAACGAGATTATCATTATTAATGTAATAATGAGATGTTTGTGAGGTAAAAAGTTTACCTAAGTCTTCTTTTCTCCATGAAAGCAACGTGAGTAGTCTCTGTTATATTTGATATAAAGTTTCATATATGATATAAAACTAGAGACTTGTGAGATACTCCAATTAGTCGCGCTTTAGATATAATCTAATAAAGGACACATTAAAACTATTTGTATGAAAGTTAGTATAATTGTTTGACAGTTAGTGTGTCTCTTGTATATAGTATTTATCTTTCGTAAAGGATGATTCCTTTATCGAAAGAGAATTTGATTAGAATGTCTAGTCAATCTGATGCATCATATAATGATTGCATAATGAATACTAGATTATGTGCGATTAAGGATATCAATTTAAACGTAATAGTTACGAGCTATTTTGATACGTTGTAGACCATAGAATGGATCTTGAAACATGTTCTTTGTGATCTTTGAGATATTAAGAACAAGTTTCTTATTCATGGAGAATATAATCCGCAACCATTAGGATCAAATTAGTTTTGAATCTAATTATGATGTTAGATGGTCTACGTCATATAAAGTCAGAAAATATGCAGTGGGAGTGTCACCGTTGATTCTACTGAATCAGTAGAATTAGTTGTAACTTATGAAGTATTGACTTATGAAGTTGCATAGTGACCTTATAGATTAGAAGTTTTGATATTATTGTTCTGTTTGTGGTTGTCACATAGTATTTGGATTTGATCCTTAAATACATAGACAACTTAGTAGCTATAGCACAATATTGATGTCGCATCTGAGTCATATTGATGTAGAACTTGGATTCTACAAAATATGAATGATGTTGGCTAAGGAAAATAATTGGGTTAGTTGGACAAACTCAATTTGTAATAGCAGGCTTACTTGTTGTTGCCTACCTCTTAAGTGCTAGGTGAGCTCTTGAGGGCTATAAGTATGTGCTACACATTTAGATGTGTATATGATACCGTGGATTAACACTAGAGCAAGTGGGAGAAATTGTTATGGTTGGTGCTCGGAGTGCCAATCCGGATTGTATTTATGTCCGATTCATAAATACGAACAATGTCTTTTTCCATAATATTACTTATTTAATGGTAGCACCTCTTGTCTTTTATATACATATTCGATCTAATTACGATTAGATATCTAATTATGATTAGATTGAAACTAAATATGATTTAGTTATACGTATATATTAGACAAAGACCCTAGGATTTACAATGTAGTGCGCAGTTACAACGTTGTTTGTAATTGACATTGGGAAGTGACACTATAGTTGTACATCCTTAAATAAAGTTCCTGGTCAAGATTTACTAACACGGGTCGGTTAGTAAAATCCGCTGAGACCAGTACATGTCGTATATCGTGACTTGGTCCGATGGTTTATCCCAATGAACCATGAGTCTCGGGAGACTCGTATAGACGTGCATGTGTTTATTTGATAAACACTGAACGACTCACTGAAGATTTCCTAATAGATGGTACACCAACGTCAATATGAATCTTCTCGAGTTGAGCGAGCATAGAGATCCTTCGACTTGAGATACCACAGTGGATATATGAGTTATCCTCCACACTTTGATGGCAGTCACGTCACCGATCTATTTAGATCATACATCCGCCTGTTCGTTGGGTGTGGACTGATGCTCATGATATATAGTGCGTATCAAGATATAATTCTTCAGTCCTGTGTACAGGGTATAGGTATCTGCACGTGTTTGCGATCTAGTAAATACATGGTCGTGGTATAACTCGGAAGTAAGTTCCGGGTGTTATTCACATATCGTAAATTTGAAAGTCGACTATATTATACCATACAGATTTGACATTTTTATCTATATCTCAGGTTTAATATGGATAGCCTGTGATGGAGAGATTATACGTATGCAATGACCTTGACTTGCAAAGTTTAGCGAGATTATCTGTGGTCGTCATAATTCATGAGTGGGTGAATTATGGACACGAAATTGGATTTCGTGACGGATAAACCTAAACTTAGAGAGTCCCAAAATATGAAGTGTACTTGTTGAGCACTTGGGCAACGCGTTATGAATAATACAGATTATTCATAATACTTCACCGAATTAAATAAGTTAATTTGAATCGTTTAAACGGTTAAACGAAAACACATGCATAAGGACAATTTTGGTCAATCGTAATTATTGTGTATTTGTATTTGATACTAATTTGATTAGATACACATTAATTAATTGTCAAATGAGACTTTGACACATGCCATTAATATATGTATTTGTTATTTAATTTAAATAAAAATACATATATAATAATTATATATTAATTAATTATTTAGATATTTAAATGTTAAATATTTGAATAATTAAATGATATATTTTTTCATAATTGTTATGAAATTTTTTTGATTATTATTGGTTACAAATGGCATGATTTTATTAAGCTTTAAGTGTGCAAATTTGATTTGTCAAATTAAAGCTTATTATATTTAATTGAATTAAATTGGCAAAAATGACTATATTGCCATTGGAAAGTCGATTTTCACTTTTTTAAAAGGGAAAAATTTTATTTTCTTCTTCTTATGGCCTCCATGGCTGAAAACTTCATCTTCAAATACTCTCAAATTGTGCTTGATGGTTCAAGGAAGAGAATGAAGAAAATCAAGAAAAAAAAGCCAAGGAATTAGAGGATTAAAGCTAATTCTACAAATCACTAAGCTTAGAAAATATGTTTCTTGTTTATTGATGATCTATTGAGATCCTAGGGTTTCTTCTTTTCTATAAATTTGGGACTTTTGGTTTGGAGGATGAATTGGAAGACTTTGTGCATGTGTGAAGTTATTTTGGATGATATTATTGTAATATTGATTCAATTTTATCATTTGATGATAAGTTGCTATTCTAGAGTGTTATGACCACTCTTGTAATGTCTAGAATTATTCTTGGGTGGTTCATTTGTGGTGACTTTGGTTGGTGTTAAGATTAATTAGATTAATGATGGAAAATTGGATTTTAAGCATGAAAAATTGATATATTTTGATTCTAAGTCAGATATGGAAATACTGTGTATTTGGTGATGAAAAATATGTCATATGAACGTATTGGATGTGTTTCGGGTGTTGGAACAATTTCTGGAAATTATTTCGGAGTTAAAATATGCGAAAGCGGTGAAAACCGGCATTACCGGGTGACTTTTGAGCCAACCGGGTGACGGCTGCCTAAACAGTGAATTTGTCACTGTTCGGGCAGCCCATGAACTGCCTTAATACTATTGGGGCTGACCTGGGCAACCTCCATGTGTATTGGGTAGTCGGTTCGGTCAAAAACTCATTTAATGCCATTTTGCGGAAAAACATTTTCGTAAAAGTTTCGCAATGTTTCTTAATTATTTATGTCGTTATTTGATATCGAATAAATATGTTTAGGTGATATATGAATGAATTATTCATATTGGATATTGAATAATTTATTCGGTAATTTAAAAAATTTTAAAATTACAATTTCGCCCGAACCGCGAGCTTCCGCTGCGCCCGCGCCAAAACCCCAACATATTGCAGTAAGGATTTTGATGCATATTGTCAGCAATGCATCAAAAGACAGAATACTACACCATATACTCCTCAACAAAATGGGATGGCAGAGAGGATGAATAAAACGATGTTGGAAAGAGTAAGAGCTATGCTCACAACAGCTAGTCTACCAAAATGCTTTTGGACAAAAGCAGTTCATACAGTATGTTATGTTGTGTAAATAGATCTTCATCAACTGCCAATGATTTGAAGACACCAATGGAGATGTGGAGCGGAAAAACAGCTGATTACTCATTTCTTCATATTTTTGGTTGTCATGTATACGTGATGTACAACGCTCAAGAAAGAACAAAGCTAGATCCAAAATCTAGAAAATATATTTTCTTGGGTTATTCTGATGGAGTAAATGGGTATCGCTTGTGGGATCCCACTACCCACAAGATCATCATCAGTAGAGATGTGATATTTGCAGAAGATCAACTGTAGAAAGAATGAAATGATAGCACTTCAAAAGAAAGTACAGAGACTACAATAATACTGGTGGAAAATAATCCAGAACGAGAAAATTCAGATTCTTCTGAATCAACACCAAAGCAGGAGGTACAAGGATCGGTCGAGTTTGAAGCTTCTAAAGTCTGTCGATCGACTCAAGAGAAAAGACCTCCAGGTTGGCACTCAGAGTATGATATGAAGAGTAACATTGCATACTGTCTTCTAACAGAGGATGGAGAGCCATCAACTTTCCATGAAGCTACAAAAGATGTAAATGCATCTTTATGGATGACAGCAATGCAAGAAGAAATAGAAGCTTTGCACAGAAACAATACTCAGGATCTAGTATCATTACCACATGGAAGAAAAGCTATTGGTAATAAATAGGTCTACAAGATCAAACGAGGTATCAATGATTAAGCGGAGCGGTATCATGCACGATTGGTGGTCAAAGGATATGCTCAGAAAGAATGGATTGATTTCAACGAGATATTTTCTGCGGTGGTTTGACTTACAATAGTCAGAGTATTCATGGCTATGTGTGCTACTTTTGACCTACATCTGGAACAGTTGGATGTAAAAAACTACATTTCTTCATGGAGAACTTGAAGAAGAAATTTATATGCTCCAACCAGAAGGTTTTGCTGAAATAGGACAACAGAACTTGGTTTGCAGGTTGAACAAATATCTATATGGTATCAAACAGGCGTCGAAATGTTGGTATAAGAGATTTAATTCATTCATTATTTGCCTTGGGTACAACAAACTCAATTCAGACCATTGTACATATTACAAGAGGTTTGGAAATAATGAATTATTATTTTGTTGTTGTATGTGGACGATATGTTAGTAGCAGACCCTAACAAAGGTCGAGTCCAAGAATTAAAGGCACAGTTAGCTAGGGAGTTTGACATGAATGATCTGAGACTAGCAAACAAGATTCTAGGGATGCAAATACACCGAGACAGAAATAACATGAAGATTTGGCTTTCTCAGAAAAATTACTTGAAGAAAATCTTACGGCGGTTCGACATGGAAGATTGTAAGCCAATTTTTACCCCACTTCCTGTTAATTTCAAGTTATTCTCTTTTATGTGTCCTAGAAATGAAGCTGAGAGGAAAGAGATGTCTCGAGTACTGTATGCATCATCAGTGGGAAGCTTAATGTACGCCACGATTTGTACAAGACCAGACATTGCACAAGCAGTGGGAGCAGTTAGTCGTTTTATGACGAATCTTGGTAGAGAGCATTGGAATGTTGTTAAAAGGATCCTTAGATATATCAAAGGAACCTCAGATAATGCATTATGTTATGGAGGATCAGAATTAGTTGTCAGAGGCTACGTGGATTCAGATTTTGCAGGAGATCTTGACAAAAGAAAATCCACTACAGGTTATGTATTTGTACTTGCATGAGGAGCAGTGAGTTGGGTATCTACAACAAAAACTGAATACATGGCAGCTACACAAGCTTGCAAGGAAGCTATTTGATTTTAAAGGTTATTGGAGGAGCTCGGGCACAAACAATTGCGACAGTCAGAGTGCTTTGTATATTGCAAAGAATCCAGTCTTTCATTTAAGAACGAAGCATATAGGGGTACAATATCACTTTGTTCATGAAGTAGTGGAAGAAATGAGCTTGTTGAAGGTACACACCAATGAGAACCTTGTAGAATACAGACATAATGACCAAGTCTATAAATGTAGATAAGTTTGTATGGTGTAGATCCTCTTATGACTTAGCAGAAACGTAAGAAGCTTGAAGACGGCAAATTAGAAAGGATGATATAGAAATTGATTGGTTCTCAATCAAGTTTCCAAGTGGGAAAGTTGTTAAACATGCAACTTTCGGGCTGAAAGTTAGCACCGAAAGGTGTAAAAGGAAAATAGAATTATATTAAATTTTGGGTGGGGTCCCACATGCTTAAAAAAAAATTTTCATTATTTTCACAGTGAATCTCATGCTTATAAATAGAGGCTTCATTTCATTATTTTCTTCATCTTATTCTCAACCAAATCTTATGTATTCTAAGAGAGAAAATATAGTTTCTTCTTAAGAGTTTGTGAGAGAGTTGTAGTTCTCCTATTCTAAGAGAGTGTAAGATTGTTCACTCCTTATGTTTAGAGAGAGGTTGTAAAATTCTTTCCACTTAGTGAAATCCTTCTACATTTTCCCGTGTATGTTTCTCTCACATTGAGGGTTTTACCACTTTAAATTTGTGTCTCATTGCTTTATTTTATTGTTAAGATTTATGGTAAGTTATGTCTTCTAATTATTATTGTATTGTTATATGGTAGACAATGCCTCTTGAACTAATAATTATTCTCAATTTCACTTTACTTGTGTGTCAGCTTTAGCCCATGATCTCCTAACACCTTGGTGGTGTAATATTTTTAAAAAAAAAATTGTGATAGATTTTATTCTATCATAAATTGGGATAAATAAAATTTTTATTATAAAACTGTCAGAATAATTCGTGAAAGAATATATTCTATTATAAGTCCATCATAAAATTTCATGATAAAATATATTTTATCATAATTATGTCACAAACTTTTGTAATAGACAAAATTCTACCATAAGTCTGTAGTAACTTTACTGATAGAAAATATTATGTCATTAATCTATCACAAAATGTGACAGAAGGGTTTTTTCCCAGATATAATGTATTATGTCAGTCTAATCAGTAGATATTGATGTTCTATATGTGTTATTAAATGAAATTAACATGCATCATTCAATTAATTGTACACTAACGTACCAAAAATCAGAACATAAATCATGAAACTTAGAAAAACTTGGAAAATTGTGTGTAGATGATGATTTAGAATCAAGTCGAGTTGCCTTTGTCCTTAAGAACTTATTAGCCCCGTCTCGGTGCTCTACGGATGTCTTGTGGTTAACGTTCTCCCAAGATTACTTGATTTCTTCTTGTAGAAGGGGCACTGCTTTCTCCAAGAACTTGAACTTAAGGAAGAATGGTGGAAATTCTCTCAACACTCGAGACTCTTTAGAATGAATGAATATTTTAGGAATTAGGACTTGTGTGAAAAGAATGAATAAATAAAGTGAAGCCAAAGGCCCCAATTTTTATAGGCATGAAAGAATGTCTTTGTGGGTACCGTTTGATTTAGGGCGTAACCCTCCTAAGGGTTATAAGTCTTTCTTATTCCATTTGAATCATAAAGACACATATTTTCACTTCTTAAGGGACATGTTTCTCATACACTTTTACTATATATATTAGAGAATTTCTAACAGATACATTTGGCTGCAAAGAGGAGTTTACGATACTTGAAAGGAACTGCAGATTTTGGAATAATGTATGGAACAACCGGAAAATAGAATTAATTGATTATGCAATTTTAAGGGAGAGTCAAGTGTTCATTTTAAATTTATAACTTCTTTAAATTTGGAATCTAATTTTAAAACTCAATCAACCGCATATGTCACATGTCCTCATGGCCACATCTGCAAGTGATGTATCAAACATGCGACGTTATTATGTAAATATATAAACATATACACCCATATAAGACCCTCGCTAGTTGTGTAATTGTGTTTAATTAAGGATCTAACTGAATTAACATAAAATTATCAATTATTGATTTTCTAAATAACATTATTACGATTAAATTAATTAATTAAATCGAGATAAACCGAAGAATTGGGTAAACAAACAAATCAAATCTCTACATTTTTTTGTTTCTTTTTTTAAATGATTATACTCATTTCTTACCCTTTGCTCCCTTCATTGATTTTCTCAACGCCCAACAAAACTGTTTTTGTTTTGTTTTAATTAAAATAAAACTGTTGATATCACCAATGTTTCATTAGTCACTTACTTACATTTGCTTCTTTTCAACAGAACCATACAAAAATATGAAAGTACAATTTATTTTTTAAAAAATAAAAAAATAAAAAAGTTAACAAGAAAAATTGAAGTACATAGTGTCGTCAAGTATCATACAAAGCTCAACATTCCAAAGCGACATTTCCATTGGTTTTTAGATTACAGAGAAATATTTTGAGCAAATTTCGATGCTCAATATTAAATTACAGTAAAAAATATTAAAAATAATTGACACATTAATGCTCATGCATATTCTCTTATTATATACCTTACAATATGTAAACAACATAAGAAAAAAAAATCATCGGAATTGCAACATTTCAAATAAATTATATATACCGCTGTAATTGATAACTATAAAACATATAATTAAAATTTGAGTTATTTACATTTTACTATTAAAGTTATTAAAGTTATGATAAAATAATAATTGAGTATTATGAATATTAACATATTACACTTTACTACTAAAATTATATAAAATTTAACATTTTACTAATTTTCCATCTAAACCGTTAGTTGACCGTCAGTTGACCTTTAAAAAGAATATTTTATCTAGGGGTGTTCATGGGTCGGGTCGGGTTTTTTTGAAATTTTTGAGACCCGATCGGTATAAGATTTAGATATATTTTTTTAAAGGGTATAATTATAATTTTTACTTTTATTTTATTTTGAGGATAAAACTAGAGGTGTTCATAGGGTCGGTTCAACCTGCAACCCGACCCGATCCGATCCGATCTGCGCGAGTTTCATACAAAAATAATGAGTTTTCGGGTTAACCCGACCCGACCCGGAATTTTCATGTTGGGTCACAGGTTTGACATTAAACCCCGACTCCACCCGAAACTATAATATTTTTATTATTTTTCTAAAACTTTTATTATTATTTTAAAGTTTTCACTATTATTTCATTTATTTATTACTTTTGTTGTCTTGAAACTTTATATATATGATAATTTTCGGGACATAAATAACTAATATTTATATTTTAAAATAATTAATTCATTAAAAAATTTATTTTTTGGACGACCCGACCCGATCGGGTCTCACCTCTCAAATTTTGGGTTCAGGTTTCGGACCCGCGTGATCCGATCCGATCGGATCTCAAAAATTTCAAAAAACCCCGACCCATGAACACCCCTAGATAAAAAAAAGTCTTTTTAAATGTCAAATGACGGTCAACTAATGGTTTAGATGAAAAAGTAGTAAAATGTTAAATTTTATATAAGTTTGTAGTAAAATGTAATATATTAATATTCATAGTACCCAATTGTTATTTTATCATAATTTTAATAGTAAAACGTAATTAACTCTTAAAATTTCATAACACAATAAATTTAGTATGGGTTGTAATAAGAAAATTAATATTATATGAATTAAATAAAAGTAATTATTATATTTTTAGGATTTAATAAAAAAAAAATATAGTGAAATAATCTTTAATTTTCGATGTTAGGGGCATGAGCGGTAATAGAATGGGTTGCTTCTGCTTAAGTTGGTTGCCAGTCGTATAACTTTTCGTATTTTTTTAATAATAAAATATGTAGTCCACTAATATTATATGAAAAAATTAGCTAACTTTAAAATAAAATTATGTATTTGCTCCTTGGTTAAAGGAATAGTAAGAGATTATGAAAATTTTAAAGGGTAAGTGGCAGTGGCAGTGGCAGGAGGTGGTATATCATGTGCCGGGTGTATATGACATCTCTCTCACAGCATGCAAGCCCCACACAATTGTGGGGTCCGCTTGCTGTGAGAGAGATGACATATACACCCGGCACATAATATAATTTTCGCAGTGGCAGAGCCACATACTATATACGAGTGGGAATAATCGCCCACATTCAACCCAAAATTTATTAAAATATTTGATTTGTTGCAAGCCTACTATGAAATTTTAATGGCAAATCAATTGTGCAAACGCACGCCACATCAAGTAGTGTATTAAAGATCGATCCTACAGAGACTAATTTATTTTTCAAGTAATAAAGTCTTAGACATGGAACTTATCTAGACAAATGATTGTAATTTGAAGAGAATTAATGTAAAAAACTGTCTAATGCAAATGGTTGAAAATGAAATAGATTCAAATGAAAGTAATCAAGGTTATGATTTACCCCAATTTATTATGCAATCCCAAAAAGAAATCCCCTTTTGATTTACTATGTTGACCTAATTATCGGCATAGGAAATAATTTTGAATACACGTCTCTTCCAAACATCATGTACTGTTGATATAATCTAATCCATTGACTATATTTCAATCCCGATTTACTAAATTAGGTCTAATAAATGAATAATTCCTAAATTTGACCACACACATTAATTAGCCATATTCAAATCCTAATCGGTAATTCTAATTTGAGACACCTTAAAATTGAAATGTATTATCTACCCATGGATTGAATTAAATCTTTTTTCAAGTTAGTCAAATTCATGCCTCATTAACCCACCTTTATCATCAATCAATTAGGATTCAAATTAAACATATGGTAAATAAATAATAAACTCAACACATAAAAATCATAAGAGTGATCAAATAGACATCACTAAGAAATGGGTTCCATCGATCAAAACAATAGATAATTAATTTAGTTAGACGTGATTTGAATAGACAAAGGAAATATCAACCTTAATACAATCATGCCCATGAAAACAAGAAAAATACAAATAAGAGTTGAAGAATGTAAAAATTAGAAGGGAGAGTTTATTTTTCAAACAATGCTCAAGATTTCTTATCCATTCTTCTTTTCCTTTCTCTTTTTAGGGGTTTCAAAGGTTATTGGCTGAATATTCTCCTTGGAATTCGTGCTAAAATTCAAAAGGATAAGTTTATTTGAATAAGGCATCCAAAAGAGGTAAAATGACAAGACGGCACCGCGCCGCTGGCTCTGCTCAGATATCTATCTTCATTTGCACTTTATAGGTACCACAATGTTGGTTTCTGGTGTCGCGGTGCTGGATAGCTTTTGGTGTTGCAATATTGGTGACTCCAGACTGATGCCTCAAATCCTTCTGCATTGGTGTTGTAACGCTCCATGCTGGTGTCACGACGTTGACTCTGTTTTTCTACAATCCAAGTTTCTATGTCTCATTATGAATAATTGATGAATGGTGTGTGTATATATATATACACACCATTCATCATTTATTCATATAAATTAATGAAAAAATAATTTATTAATGAAATAATTTTAATATGTTCTTACTAAAAAATATCTATTACTTTTTTTGAAAATCAAATTTAACATCGATTGAATAAAATTTTAATTTCTCTGCTCACACCTTGTTTGGATGAATTGCAACATGATTTAGTAATGTATGATATGGTATGGTATTGTAATTATCGTTATCATGTTTAAGAATATGGTATAGTATGGTATAGTTAAATAATTTATTTTTGTTTAGTTTGATGGTATGATATGGTTCAAAAAATAATAAAATGACTAAAATATCATCAAACACATAAATTCATATTTTTTTTTTCCATAAATTAGATTCAATGAAAAACATAAAAAAAAAAAATCTTATTAAAATATCACCAAACGCATATCAAATTATTACCCATTAATCGAAAATCAATAAATTAAGGATATTGGCATTTTAAAATTTATTAAGGATATTTTAGGAATATAAAATTATAAAATCATGGCAAACCACCAAATCAATAGTTTAAAAAACTCTTCAAAATTCATGGTTATCAAACCGTGAGATTACAATAAGAAATCATACCATGAACATGGAAGTCAAAACAAATAACAACTTGAACTATAACATAATATATGAAATTGTACGAGCCAAATTTGGGTAAGGACCCAAATGTCATTATGTCTCAGACCTACGCATCAGAGTTGTATCAGAATTTCTTCTTAGGCCATTACCCAGGCCCAATCAAAGTGGGTTCCTGTAGGAAACGCTTTCTTAACGCAACGGAAGTACGTAAAGTACCCGGATTGGACTTGAAAAACTTTTCTGCCCTTCTCACCAAAAGGCCGAATGTTACCAACACCAAGACTGAATTTTTGATTCTGTTTTGAACACAATTTCAGCTCCGGAATAGCCCCAAAACAGCCCCGAACAGCCCCGAACAGCCCATGAACATCGGCATAAAAACTGGACTGCTTTGGACCCGAAACACACCCAATTCACTGCCCAGTTCGGCCCTTTAATGAATCAGTTTTTGCTATGTTTCAGGTCTAATTTTTCACCCAAAAACAGTCCCAACACAGCCCCAAAATATCCCTTAAGGTTCTCTAAAAGTTTTAGATCAAAAGGAATTCAAATCGAGTCCCGTTACACAACTTTTGTGTGCGGCAGTGAGCAATTTTTTATTTACTGCCGTGAGGTATGTTTAGAAGAGGATAAGATTTTTTCGACACCACAAAGTCTTCCGAGCTATGTCTCGTTACCAACAAAATCTAGTGTGGGCTAGACTCACAAAATTAATCCCTAAACCTTTTAGAGATTAATGTCACACAAGTATTTTATTTTTTTTCTTCTTTTGTTATTCCTTGGTTTTTCTCAACACTTGAGAGAATAGTGAAGAAGAAGAAAGGTGGCTAGGGTTGCAAAAATGAGATTAGGCAAAAAGAAAAATCCAATTTTCTTTTATACGTAGGGTTATTTGTTTCCAAAACAAACAAACTCTTTCACATTCCACCATTGTAAAATTTGGCCAAGACATATAATTTTAATTAATTTTGCAACATCAAATTCAATTACCATAATGAAAGATATGTTATAAAATTAAAAATGCAATTACCTTTAAAAAAGTGTAACCACCAAAATTAAATTCAAGATTTATGCAACCTAGCATAACTAACCAAGGGTTTCCAAAACCCAAAATTTGGAAACTCCAAATTTGGCCTTTATAAATTATATCATATATAATTTAATATTATGCATTCAATAATTATCATATGATTATTAAAACTGATCGATGGTAAAAACACATGTAACCCAAGCGCACGTATCGCTCAAGTAGTATAAAATGTATCGATCACACGATGACTTAATACCTTACCTATTAATTTATGACGTTAAATATTTACAAGTATCTAATAGATTGATTGTTGTTTGGATGGTGATTTGTGTCTGAAAACAAGTAAATAAAATAGTACGAAAGTAGTTTAGAGGAAAATTTAATAATATAAAACTATCTAGGGTTGTGAATCCTTCCAATATCTTTTAAAGATGAAGTGGTTATCTTATATTTGTGTAATATATCAGTTTATTAACCTAGAACACGAAATTATGCAAAAGTCTCTTCCGATGGTCAGATGCAAATACCCAGTATAACCCAATTAATCATATTCCTATGTTAACCAAGTTACCCGAATTCATTAATATTAATTTCCAATTATGGCTACCCCCGCCCGACATGTATATTCCTATCCTGTAAGAAAATCTACCTAAGAGTCACCATGCCCTAAGGTGAGATCGTGAGCTATTGAGTCTAAGGCTAAACCTAAAACCCCTTTTCCAATTTCATTTTAAGTTTACCAAATCAATCTTATTAATGGTCAATTAACAAGAAACATTAAACTTAAGGTTCAATAAATAAACCTTTATATTACCCAAAACGTAAAATAACCTCTTATAAACCGGTGATATTGGAATTCATCACAACCTCAAATATGGTATTTAGTTACAACACATATTTAGGACTAGTAAAAACATAAATAAAGTAAATGACATAAAGTAAAGTTTAAAAATTAAAAAGGTAAATAAAGCAATAAAAAATGATGGGGGTTAGAGAATCCACTTTTATTACTTCTAATTTAGATATCTCCCTTATTATAATATATTAAGTTTACATGACATTACCAACTGACCATATAAGCGGTATCCTGATTAAGTCAGATTTATGATTAATTCTAACCGACCATAAAGGCGGTATCCAATTTAGTCAGGTTAAAATCAATTTAATTAAGTCCAACCGACCATAAAGGCGGTATCCCATTAAATCAAGTTTTAAAATAGTTTATATATTATAATTAAGGGATATTAATATAAATATTAGTAATAAAAGCTTAACATTTCACCCCAGCAGAGGGGAGTTACCACCTCATATTGATAAGTAAAAATAAAGACTGAAAAGTAAAGTAAAGAAAGAACTTTTGCGTAAAATAAAAAATTAAATACATAAAGCTGTAAATAAACAAATAAAATACAATCTTCTTAGTGTTCTTAAGGAAATCCCCAGAAGAATGTATGAATTGGAATTCTGATTTCGGCCTCAATTTATAGGCAAATATTGGTACCACGAGTCGCGACGCGTGCGACATTTCACGTCGCGGCGTACCATTGATTCATGCCACCTGTCCGCGGCTTCATGAGATGCTGACACGTGTATGCGTTTTCCGTCAGTA
>SKCR01045755.1:0-103088 GCA_019454045.1 Zanthoxylum bungeanum | reverse complement strand
TATCAAAAGTTTCTCGCTCTTTTGGAAGGGAGTCATGATCGATTTCAATAGGCAGTAGATTGATAGTGACATAAGTCAACTTTTCAAATTCTAAGACAATGCGTATGTTCATTTCCCATTCGAAATAGTTCTCGGCTCCTTTTAGCTTATTGGAATCCAAAAGTTTCATCAATGGTTTAGCGGTAGCCATCTACAAGAAAACATTTTTAAGTAGTAGTAGAATAGTTTTTCATTTCAGAAAGTAATAACACTAATTGATTATGGAATTTTAAATCTATTAGTGCCCTCCCACTACTTTATGTAATTCTGTAATCTCCCTTTACGGAAAAATTGAAATTTGACTGTCAAAATTTCATAACGGGAAGTGGATCACATGACATTTACTCAAACCTCGCACTAATGACAATATTGGCCTTTATAAACTCATTAGATATACCTCCAAGGTCAATCACTTCATGTGACTCCTAGTTTGGTCCTGAACCGTTTCTTATGCTCACACTAACGACGATATTGGATTAAGACGTGTTCTAGGTGTATACTTGTCAATGTCAACTAATGAGCTTTGTATGTACACCCTCACATTAATAACGATATTGGGTGACTACCTTAACTCATCACGCTACATCTAATATTTTACCGGAGCGACCTAAGTTCTGAGCGCTTATACCCTCACACTAATGACGATATTGGATATAAGTAGTAAGAACACATTCATCTCGGTATTGACAAGACGGACCATCCAATAATGCTCCAACATTACTAATATTATTACTTAAATAAAGTAATCACCTAATCACGGGAGATTTATGACAATCAAGTCATTAACTTAATTAGGTCGAAGTTTTAATTTAAAAAATGCAATACATATCCAATATGTCTTATGCATAATTAAATTAAAATTACTATGGCATAGATTCAAAAACATGTGTTGTGTGGTTAATCCTTGCTACTGATACCATTCTGTTGGGGCAGATGTGGAACCCCTAGGGTTGGATCGGTGCCCCGTGCAGCGAAAATGGGTCTAACTCATGGATATCAAGTATGAGTGTAATTTTAAAATATTTAATGAAATATTATATTCCATTACAAGTGTATAGGAAAAAACCGGGGCTGAATCAGAGTCCGGAAACTCAAAAACGAGAGAAAACACAATCAGCGCGTGACGGTGCGCGCACGCACTGTCCGTGCTATAGTGCGCGCTATAGTGCGCGCGTGCACTGTACGAGCACATGTCTATATATTTTTTTATTCTATAACATGTGTTTGAGTTGGTTTTGATGTTAAAAATTAATTTTGGGTGTTTTTGAAGTGTTTAGGGAAGACCCGAAGAAATTAGGGTAAAAGACCATAATTCCTTCGGCTCACTGGAATTAATTTATTCTAAATACACACTTGCGTAAATTTTGAATCCAAAATATAAATCAAATTAGAATCCCAATAAGAAATATCTCGTGAACAATTCTAGGTCACCCAAAGGTGATCAAGTGATTCTAAAATGGTAGTCATAGCTCTAAGCTTTAATAAAGAGTTCCAAACTCTAAATTATGTTTATGTCTAAGATAAATATTTTGACCCAATTACAAGCATATTGTGTTTATACTTCCAAAGTATCCTAACATAATTTAGTAGCCTTATTTAAACATTAAGCTATGTGATCATGCATCTAATACATAATTCATATTTTAAGTGAAGTTCAAACTTACCTAGCAAGCTTGATGCAAGATCCAATCTATTTCTTCTTTGTTGAAATGGTTGGAGAACCTCCAAGGTGTGCAAGCTTGACTTCAAGATCCAATTTTGATTTCCAAAGCTAGCAAGCTTCACTTCAAGATCCAATATTGATTTCTCCTATATGAAATATTGTAGAGACCTCACAAGCTTCTCTAAACACTTCTCTAACTTAGGCTAATTTCTCTAAGAATTTACTTGTACTTGTACTTGCAATTAAAACATTTCTAAAGCTTGCTATTTATAGTAAAACTTAGGTAATTTTTAATTAATAAAAGATTTAATCAACTTTTAAGTGGGCTTAATCTAATTTGTCCAAATATGTATAATTAGGTGTGACTAATCTCCATTGTCTCCCACTTTAATTTAATCCAATTAAATAAAGCCAAGGATTAGGAAATGGATTAGTTAAATATTTGCCACATTGATTTAATCTAATTAAATCAAGCCAAAATCACCTATTATTACATAATTATAATTACCATAATATCCTCAAATTGTATAGATAATTATGATTTTACAATTAAGCCCTTGTGTAATTATTGAATTAATCTAATTAATCCAATTAGATCAAAGTAAATAATCAATGTTATCCAATAACACTTGATTATTTTGGTTGATAATTATAATATCGAATATTATCTTTTATAAAAAAATTGGCTACCTAAGTGCTCAACAAATACACTTCATATTAGGACTCTCTAAGTTCAGACATGTTCGTCATATAAGCCTAGCTAATATGTACAAAATTTGGCACCTCCGAATTCGCGAAGACAGGAACGACATTTCTGAACTATACAAGTCGAGGTCATCACATATGTTTAACAATCCCTCCGTCGTAGGCTATCCGAGTTGTGTTTAGGAAATATAGAATACACCGTCAAGTTTCAAAGACGCACATCTCATGTCAACATGTCCATGATTCTTCATAACTGATGCGATCCACCCTAGGTGGTCGACTTTGGCCAAAGATTTAAGAATGATGACTTTACTAACATGGATACCTAAACCCCGTATAGTACACATACGAGCCGACAGATCAAATCTTGTTTTGCACTTGATTACTGAGCGCATCGGTCCATACAAAACGAACATCTACAGGTCAGACCATAAAAGGTTTTTGACATACATGGCATCAAAGTGTGGATGATCTCACATAAAATCAATTCTGTCATATAGTCAAATGATTACTTATGCTACTCTACTCGAGGAGATTCCTATTGACGGTGGTGTGTATTTCCAACTATTAGGAATCATTTATGAGTCATTCAATATTCGCTTCAACGAATACCCACATGTAGGGGTGAGCATCGGTTCCGGGTCTACCCGGAACCGATTGGAACCGGACTGGAAATCCGGGTTTGGAACCGGAACCGGTTGTAACCGGTCTGGTTCCGGTTCCAAAAATAAGGAACCGATTGTAACCGGTCTGGTTCCGGTTCCAAAATAATCGGAACCGGAACCGGACTAGAGAACCGGAACCGGAACCGTATTTCAAAACCGGATTAAATACCCGATTCTAATACCCATTTATATAACCGATTTTGGAACCTGATTTAGACCCGATTTCGTACACATTTAGGGCAAAATGTCGTTTTCTTTTTCAATCATTATACAAAAACA
The DNA here is from genome assembly GCA_019454045.1 of Zanthoxylum bungeanum. Taxonomy (NCBI): domain Eukaryota; kingdom Viridiplantae; phylum Streptophyta; class Magnoliopsida; order Sapindales; family Rutaceae; genus Zanthoxylum; species Zanthoxylum bungeanum. The sequence goes on along the minus strand of SKCR01045755.1, from coordinate 99,737 downwards.
ACAAAAGTGACTGGCGGCGCAGGAAGTAATAAAGTAGAAACCCAACCCTAAATCTAAAATACGAAAACTTAAGTCTCAAAATCTCAATCTAAAAGCAACAGCAAGTTGATTTTGGCCAGCAACCGTAATTACTAAATCCCTAAATCTGATTTCACAATCTCACAGCAGTTTCTCAGTTCTCACCAGTTCGATCGCTTCAAAGGCTTCGAATCAAAGCTGCGCCTGCAATCACAGAAGTAAGCTTTTCCCACTTCCAAGTTTCTTGATCTGTGCATGTAGCGTTACAGTCTGGTGAAATAGTTAAGTAAAATTCTGTTGATTTTGGCCTGAATAGTTAAGTGAAATTCCCTCTGATCTGTGCATGTAGCGTTACTGCCGTTACAGTCTGGTGAAATAGAATTACCTTGTGCAGTTGTGCTGTCGAACTGTAAAATTCTGGACTCTGGAGTTAAGTTTAACTGTTTAAGCGTCTTGATCTCATTATTCTCATATCAAGAACTGCTGAACTGTGTATTTTTATAGTTATTATAATTATTATTTTGTAAACTGACTGACTATGTGTTTGATTTGATTATTTAATTTTCTTTGTTCCCCCATATTATCATAAACTAATTTATGATTGTAAGATGAATACATGATTTAGTATATTGTGGAAGGTTCTAAGCAAATTGCTGACTGGCTTATTTCAAATTTGAACTGAATGAATGTAGGCTTGCTTGGCAGATTTCATACCCATTTAGGACAAAATTGTTGAATGAAAAATTGTATTGTTACCATTCAAAAGTAAGCTTGCCTGGCAGCTTGCTTTTGAATGGTAACAATACAATCAATTTTCTAAGCCCTTCTTTAATTGGATTGTTGATTGATGATATATTTTAATCCTTTTGTAATTTTTTTCGCAGCTGCAGAAAATGGATGATAATGATGGCAGTCACGCTACTTCAAAGTTATCTCGAGTTCGGAGAAATGCATCCGATATGTGGGATCATTTTGAGCGTTTCACTAATCCAGCTACTGGGACATGTGAACACACAAAATGTAATTATTGTGGAAACGTTTTAAGTTACAAAGTGACATCGGGTACTTCTTCGATGAAAAAACATCTTAAAAGATGCACTAGTTATCCTCACAATATAGATAAGAAGCAAAAACAACTTTCAAGAAAGACGTGTGGTAACAATGAACCTAATACTCTTACAACATGGAAATTTGATCAAGAGTACTGTAGGATGATGCTTGCTAGGTGTATTATAAAAGATGAGTTGCCTTTTATTATAGTAGAGCGTGATGGTTTTAGAGAGTTTTTGCATGCTTTATAACCTCGGTTTAAATTTGTTTCTCGCTTTATTATTGCTAGAGATTGCATGAAAGTGTATGTTAGTGAGAAGACTAGCTTGCGAGAATGCTTAAAGTCCTTAAATACAAGAGTAGCTTTGACGACAGATATTTGGACTTCTATACAAACTCTAAGTTATTTGTGTCTGACATCTCATTTTATTGATAATGATTGGAAGTTGCATAAAAGAATTTTGAGTTTTGTTGAAATACCTAATCATAAAGGGAAAGATATAGGGAAAATGGTAGAAGCATGTATTCAAGAATGGGGTATTGATGATAAAGTGTCTACGGTTACAGTAGACAATGCTAGTTCTAATGATGTCGCAATTACGTATTTGAAGGGTAGACTTCCAAACTTAGTTATGGGTGGAGACTTTCTCCATATGAGATGTGCTGCTCATATTTTGAACTTGATTGTTAAGGATGGCCTTGTTGAAATTAAACAATCTATTAGTCGAATTAGTAGTGCAGTTAGATATGTGCGAAGTTCTCCGGCTAGAGCCCATCAATTTAAAGTGTGTGTTGAGAGAGAAAGAATATCTAGTAGTTGTAAAGTTTGTCTTGATGTGTCAACTAGGTGGAACTCCACTTACTTAATGCTAGAGGCGGCTCTTGTATTTCAAAAAGCATTTGATAGGATGGATGATGAAGATATTGCCTATAGGTATGAACTTGAGAGTGATGATGGTGTTCCCACTTGGGAAGATTGGCAAAATGCCAAGGTTTTGGAAAGATTTTTAAAAAAATTCTATGTTGTCACTAAAAAGTTATCAGGATCTTTGTATGTCACATCTAATGCTTATGTTCATGATATTGTTGATATCCTCACTTGCATGAACGAATGGGCAAATGAATCAGATCCTTATGTTAAAAGTATGTGTCGTAAAATGAAAGAAAAGTTTGATAAGTACTATGGAAATGTTGATAAGACAAACTTTATGGTTTTAATAGCTGCTGTGTTGGATCCTAGATATAAGATGTATGTGGCTAAGTTTTTTTATAAGAGACTTTTTGGTAATGATAGTACAAAAGTAAATGAAAAATGTGAAAACTTGAAGGGTGTTTTGCAACGTGTATTTGAGTTTTATAATAAAGGCGATAACAACAGAAGTTATGAAACAAGTACAAGTCGTTTATCTCAACCCTCAAGTATCATGGAAGAGTTTGGTTGTGATGGTGGTAATAACGATGACATATATATTCAAGATGAATTGATGAGGTTTATAAGAGATGAACAAGATGTGGAGCCTAAATCTGAGTTAGAAAAATACTTTGAAGAAGCTTGTGAAGATGGTGGGAAAGATCTTGATATCTTAGGTTGGTGGAAGAGTAATAGATTCAAGTACAAGATTCTTTCTCAAATTGCAAGAGATGTGTTGGCGATTCCTGTTTCCACTGTGGCTTCAGAGTCGGCTTTCAGTACATCTGGTCGTGTTCTTGATCCATTTCGCAGTTGTTTAACTCCAAAAGTTGTTCAATCATTGATATGTACTCAAGATTTGTTAAGGAGTGCGCCAACACCAATAAATATTGAGGAACTAATGGAAGATGCAGAAAAATATGATGCAGGTAAGGAATTGTGTTTTCTGTTTCTGTAATTTTAATTATATTCATAACATATTAACATTAACTAGCTATAATTTAATATTTGATTATTTGTAACAGAAGCGAGTGGGATGACGATTGTAGATGATAATGATATTGTTGACAGTGATATCAATGCTGATATATTTGATGGTCTAATTAAATTTAATTAAATTTAATTGGATGGTCTAATTCAAAAGAATATCTAGTAGCTATAATTCAATAGTGAATTAAATTTAATTGGATGGTCTAATTATATTCTGGAATATATTTTTATTATTAATGTGATTAATAATATATATGTATATATATATATATATATATATATATATATATATATATGTCACACTTGGACTTTATGTTGATTTTAATATAAATTTTTTCCATAATAAATAATTATATGATAATTATATATTTATTTTAAAATTTTATTATTAAATTATATTATATAATTTAATGATTATTTTAAATTAATTAGTTTCCAAAATATAATTTTGGAAACTCCTCTTTTGAAGTATGGAATTACAAAATTTTGTTAGGCAACATGTTTAATGTCTTAATTTAAAATATTAAGAAAATTTGGAAGCTACTATAAGGTCTCATGACCGAATTTTACTAGGGGAATGGTAAAGGTTTGTGTTTTATTTTGATAACTTAAAAAAAACCTAAATATAAAAAAATTTTCTTTTTATATGAACTCTCACTTTTCAATACCCTACCTTCCCTTATTCTTGGTTTTCTCTTAAGTGTTGAGAGAAAAAGAAAAATAAAAGAAAAATAAAACTTTGTGTGACAACTTTAAATCTCTAAAGCGTTTAGGGATTTATTTATTCTTGTGAGTCATAGTCACTCTTGCATTTGTGTTGGCGAGTCACAGCACGGAATATCTTTTGTAACTTGAAGCAAAAATTCTTTTCTTCTCCCTTTAGCAACTCACGGCATTGAGCAAAAAACTCTACTCACTGCCGTCACTTAAACCACCTTTATTGCATCGCTTTTGTTCCTTGTGTGTGTCGAAAAATTTAGGAACATAAAGAGCTTATTAAGGGACTCTTTGGGGCTGTTTTAGTATGAGAATTGATTGGGACTAAAAAGTACGTAGTTATTGAGAGAATAAAATATCATTTTACACTTGTGGTTTCACAAATCCCTTTAATTTAGCACGTTTATGTAATAATATTTAAATTTATGTTTTATTTTTTTTATTGTGGTTTTTATATTTTATGTAGGTGAAATAATACTTTGGATGCATATCTAGAAAAATGGACTTGACATTTGGATTTTCGAGGCCATAAATTTAATAGGGTGTTCTAATAATGTACAACTTCAGAAATTCCAACCTTGTGCAATGTTCATATTTAGACCATAACAGTTTACTCCGATATCAGATTAAGGTGATTCAAGTTTCAGATGAAAGAAGACTCAAAGATCTACAACTTTAATGCTCATAAGATTTTTGAATCCTGAAGTTTTCTAGACCGAAATTGACGAAGAATCCAAAGTGTGTTAAATATCAAATCTTAAAAGAAAACAAAAATAAATAACATTTGTCAATTTCTCCACCAAACATGCTTGCATGTTTTGTGGAGTGTTTGGTGGAGTGTTTGGTGGAGAAATTGATGGAAGCCTTTTCTTTGCCTATAAATTGAAACCATAATTTCATTTTCCATTTCATACTTTCTTTGATTTCTTCTTAAGAAATTGAAGATTGCATCTTGTTTGTTTAAATTCTTGTAATGTCTTTTAATTTTACTAATAAAATTATGTGTGTTTTTAATTACAGTATGAGTAGCTAATTACTTTCTGGTGAGGGAATGGGTGAAACTTTTATTAATTAAGTTTAGATTAATCTCACTTATATTATAATATATAAATAGTAATGAATAATAATAATTGAGATCTGGATTAATTATTGACAAACTTTTATACCGCCTATATGGCTGGTTTTATACAATCTTGGCATAATTGAGTACCTAACTGGACTTGTTATAGACAAATGTTATCACCGTCTTTATGGATGGTTTTATGTTTTTGGCATATTTAGTATCTTGGCAGGACTAGTTATCGACAGAAATGACTACCGCCTTTATGGTCGTTTTATATGTTTTCGCATAGTTAATTCTGGAAGTAAATTAATTGGGTTATAATGATCATTTATATATTATAGAAAGTGAGATTTCTAAATATAAAATATTAAAAGTGGATCCCAAAACCCCAGTATTTTATTTTATTATTGTCATTTAATTCAAATTCTTCAAACAACTTCAAACAAATCAATGTTTTTCCTTTCGCTTTAATTATTATTTTGTCATACTAAAAATCTATTCCATGTGGATCAACCCCGGACTTACCGGGTTATTTTATTACTTCGACACTCTTATACTTGAGAGTAAAGAACCACTTTTTGAGCGTGTCAAGTTTTTGGCGTTGTTGCTGGGGAATACAATTTAATATATATAATAATTTTTCCTTTTCTTTATTTTATTTTCATTTTTATTTTATTTTATTTTATTTTGTTGTTTATCTTTTTGTTTATTTCATTTTTGTAAATGTTGTATTTATTTTTGTTTTATTTTTATTTAGGTTGCATGAGACACTGGTCTCGATCATCCAACAGAAGATTAAATAGAGATTCTCCATCACTTTCATCCTCATCAGAATGACTAGTCCACTTGCCCGAATTGAAAATCCAGTAGATAAAAAAGAAAACAAGTCTTAGTATGGCGATCATAATCATCCAATGACACTTAAAGAATTCATGAATCCTACTAGGACGGGATCAGCATCTTCATTGCTTTCCCCCAGATGAATCACGTTTCAACTTCAAACCAAGTATCATCCAACTTTTACCCACATTCCACGGTCTTGAACAAGAAAATCCTTATCAACGCTTGAGGGAATTCGAAGAGGTATATAATACTTGCACATATCAAAATTGTAGCATGAATATAATTCGACTTAAGTTTTTCCCATTTTCTTTAAAGGATCAGACTAAAATTTGGCTGCAAAACCTTAGGTTGGGATCCATTAGAACATGAGATGATTTATAAGAATAATTTCTGAAAAAATTCTTTCCCCCTTACAGGACAAACTCCTTTAAGAGAAAATCAAAACTTTCTCACAAGAATCGCGCAAAACACTTTACTAATGTTGGGAAAGATTTAAGGAGATGTTGAATGTTTTTCCACATCACAGATTTGAAACATGGAGACTGGTCACCTATTTCTACGAGAGGTTGACACCCCAAGGTAGAAAAGTAGTAGAAATGATGTGTAATGGTGAGTTTAGGGACAAAAGTCCCAAAGATGCACTAGATTACCTAGAACACATAGCAGATAATGCAAAACACTGGGACACAGCTGGCACTTATGAGTCATCTGTAAATCCACATCAATCTAGTAGAGGTATGTTTAACCTTAGGAAAAACCATGACCTTTCTGCTAAGTATGCATCTCTAGCTAAAAAAATTGAGTCATTAGAAATAAGGAAGAGTGATCATGTCAAGTCAGTTCAAGAAGTCAGATGTCAAATCTGTAATTCAAATGAACATATCACACAAGTCAGTTCCATAAACACCTTTAATAGACCAAATCCAAACTCATACTCTCAAGCCTATAATTCTGGTTGGAGAAACCATCCAAATTTCAATAGAGGAATGATAACCAGCACAACCATCGCAACAACCTCCTCAAGTACACCAGAATTTCCAAAATTCTCAAAATTATGCATCATATGTCCTACCACCTAGGAAAACCCTTGAGGATACCTTGCATACATTCATTGAGAAACATGAAGCCATCAACAACCAACATGTGCAAACATTGATTGATCTTAAAGATACTTTTTCCAAAATCACATATGCATAACCATTCATGAGAAAGGTAAGTTTCCTACACAACCACAGCCAAATCCCAAGAGTCATCAAAACTCACACGAGGGTAGTTTTGGTAGTCAATGCATTGACCAAGTCAAATCTGTTAGTACTCTTCGTAATGGTAAGGTCATCCACAAACCTAATTTTGAACCTCAGAAAATTGAAAATAAATCAGATTAAAAGGGTAAGGAAGAGGTTAATGAACCAGTACCTAATATTGATGATAACAATTTGTCACATGCACCTCCATTTCCTCAAGCATTAAAAACAAAGAAATTGAATCATTCCTCAGATATTTATGAAATATTCAAACAGGTAAAGGTCAATATTCCCGTGTTTGCATATATGGTGCTGGCTCCCACATTAAGGTACTTCTACTAGGTACTATCTGAATTTCCTTTTTCGATTTTACTCCTGATCCATTTCTAACTATTGGTCTTACTTCCTCTTGCTGAGAACCTCCTTAAGGGTCATGCTCTTTCAAACTCCTACCATACTACCTTTGTTATTCTTCCTATTAATCTCAGTTCCTTAACTCTTTTAGTTATTACTTCACTGGAAGCTATCCATCATCTTTGACAGGTTAGGGTATCACCACTAATACTTTTGGTCCGGGTGTTATTCTTTTACTAGTCCTTTCATTATAGTATAATGGAAGGCTCTTTACAATCGTATCTCTAACTCATGGGGGTCATTCTCTACGTTTCTTACTCTGGCTCCTTACTCCTTTGAGCCTTTGCTTTCTTAAAAGTTGTCTGTTCTACTATAGGGCGGGTTCTTTCTTCAAGATTCGACTAGACTTATTATGACTTCAGATTATTCTATCTCGTATAAAATATTACTATCTCGTGATTTTTTTCTAGGTTCTGTTGAACTTCTTGGTTTTGCTATCTTGTTGTCTCAAAATCTGTCCATCCTATCAGACACACTTCTTTACTTGTTTAACTTCTTACTGGGCTCTAAGTTGGGGTGCATACATGCTCACATGTCTAGTTAGATGTCCATATACTTACTAGAGTATAGGTACTGGAAAGAAAATTTATCATTCGTTATGTTGGAATCTGTATAGACTCTTCCTTATCTTAGGGTTTCATAACTTTTACCAACTATTCTGAAGTTTCCATTTACATTGCTGTCACCAAGCTACATTACCTATGTCACTAAGCGTACTGAACTCCCTTGTCCATTTCCATACCCTTATTTTTTATTTCCAAATCCTATATTGTCGAGGCAAGTGATGGTTCATTCTTATTAGCTACTTTCTAGTTTCTGCTCTCTGCTCTTGATATAGGCTACCACTGTGCCATTTAATCTTACTGTTCATACTAGTACTTCTGTCAAATCTTGAGTGTCTTCAACCTCACGAGTCTGCCTTTTTAACTTACATGGATCTCTACCGACATTGTTCTAATCTAAGGATTCTTACTGGTACGGTCAATTGCCAATCTTATCTTATGTCAGGTTCTTACTTTTCTAGCCTTTAAAAGCCCATTTGGTCACTTTCTGGGTGAACTATCTCTCAATGTTCGCTACTTGTGTCTTAAAATATATCACTATGGGTACTGTGTTTTCTTACGATTATCTCTATCTAGGCTGGGAAGGGCTGGAACATGTATCTTACATTTCGATGGACATCGATGTCCTTGTTCTGGTATTTTGTATCCTGGTGGAGTTTATTACTCATGTAAGATAGGTATGAGATAGGCTCCGTCAGAACAAATTCCTTATTTGGTATACTACTGCGAGATTCGAAATCCGGTATTTTAGGGCCTTATCCACATCAGGTTCATTGGTTAAGGCAACTAATCTTTTTCCTTTACGACATTCATTCACACTATCTCTTATGAGTCTTGGTTTGGATGTCTAGAATCCCTACATCCTTTGTGGCACCTTGTGCCTATTGGAAACTTCTTGACAAATCTTGATTTCTTGCTTCTTTTATTTTCCTGACTATCATTTACTATTTGGGGAACTTGCTATCTATGCGAGATACTTTAGGGCTATTGAATTAGTTGGAAAAATTTTCTAATGAGGAACAGAATATTACTTGAAGGAAGAAACCTTACTTAGGTCTACTCAATATTTTACTCTTGCTCAGGCTTCTTGTATTCTCTTTTACTACTATAAGTTTTGGTGTTTTATTCATAATCTATTTATGTATCTCTACCTCTTATTGCCTTTGGTTACTTGAACATCTATGTATCATTCCTTACTTTTCTTATAGCTTTCTTTTCCCTCTCATTTGCGTGAATATTCTCAGAACCTTATTATTTATTCTTATAACTTGTCTTAAATTCTTATTATTTAACGAAGATGACTACGAAAAGATTCTCGATTTGAACAAGGATTACAATAACCTTATTAGGAAGAAAATTAAGATAACTTCAAGAATGCTTACTAACCTTTCTATAGGACTTGAGGACTTCTCGAGGATTAGATAATGGAGAGGTAGAGCCTCGCATACTAGTAGCTCATGCATACTACATATACAAGAACCAACACTCTACCCATTGACCCCTAGACCATTCTATGGTACCATCTTTATAACATCCCTCTCGCGGAGATGCTACCGGCAGAGAATATAGTGATCTATCCCTTGAGCCTCTGACTTCTAACTGTGATCAATACTGCTAAACTCATATGGAAATACAAACTCATGAATAGGGACCCTTGCCCAACACATAAACATGAAATGCAAATTAGAACTCATAACTGAATCTTAATAATACTTCTCTTTAAAACTCTGTTCATGGACATTTTGACATATTACACACACACTTACGACTATACATATATCCAACTCATGACTTTACTTGACTAAGACTGTACTGTGAGTCGATCTGGTGGACTCGTACCCTCTAGTGACTGCCATCAGTATCCATCCTCTCATGCTCGTCCTCCGGGTATACCTGTAAAATAAGAAACAGAGAGTGGGGGGATTAGATCGTTTGAACGATCTAGTGACTGGACAGTTTGAAATGAAAAATGATTCTTCCTGAAAAATTCATGGTTCTAAATACGAAAATCCTCCCAGAAATCAATCTTTTCTGAAATCTCTTTCTTATCTGAAAACGCAACTTTTTCTGCAAAACTATTCTGGAAAATCTTTTTTGAAAAGTCTTTCATAATCCTCCCGAAAATTTTGTTTCTGAAAATCCGCTTATAAAAATATGTTTCTGAGAAATCTATATTTTAAATAAAATTGTATTTTAATATCTGGCGCATGAGGGAGTTATGTCTCGCTATCCCCCCATACATAAAATCTGGTGGTCTTGGCGTTACGTCTCGCCGTCCCCCAAGCCACAAAATTGAAGCGAGGGTGCGGATCTATGTTACCCTCCTGACTCAGAATATGGGATCTAGGGGCATCTGTCATCTCTAGTCCTGAACTGCATGTGCATATGATATATGTATTTGTCAATTCCATTTCTGTGTCAAGTTACATCTGAGGTGGGTTTTTCCCCATGCCTCCAAAAATCATAAAACTCAAGCTTTGAAAATCAATCTTTCTAAAAACATCATCATTCATAAAACAACTGTAATAAAACTTATCTTTCTGAAACATGCTCTTTCTTAAAATAACTTGAAATAAATCGGGCTAATACCCTATTGTGGGACACAGAAACTGGGCGACGCATGCTGTCCCGGGCTCGCGTTCCGGTCAGGAGTACGGAGTAGCCATAGGGGACTAAACCGAGAATAATGGAGTCGCCACCCGGTGTGAACCGGAAAATGAGATTTAAGGCCGCACTCACCCCTCGCAAGGGAAGACCTCAAACCGTTGGTTTAGAATTGTCCCTTACTTATGTCACTTTAATGAAAGGATTTGTGTAATAATTTAATCAAGCTTAAGTAACACTTATTTCCGAGAGTATCATCATGCTTCTAAATTCATATGCGCAAAAATAAAACTTACACCTAACTTTGCATATATTTCACATCTAAGATTGCATGCTTGAAAATACGTCATAGTAGCAACGAACATACAACTTCATTGGCATATTGTATTCATGGAAACACAAACACACACTAACCACGCAAGCACACATAAAAGTGAATCAAATAATGGCGAACAAGTGATTTCATAGACATATCATACTTATATGTGCGGAAGCATAACAAATAGCCATTACATGTCCATGCGTAAATAAAAAAGTCAACTAAGTACATAATGCAAAAAAGACACTTAAGGATGCAATTAGGCATTAAAGTAAGCATGCTATGACGTGGTGCAAAAGAAGATAACTAATATGGACACAACACAACATGTGAGTACTTTTCCAAGTGGTACGTGGATTGTATCCCAAGTACAGACCGCACTACCGTCCATTCGGAATCGCTACGGAATTTATGTCTGGGTTTCCATCCGATATACCACAAGAAATAATACTCAAATGCTATCATGACATGGATTATGAATTGTAATATGTTAAGCAAGACTAAGGTAGGTGATGCATCCAATATATGAAAGACGCGGCAAATTCGTGGTAAAGGTAGCCTTTTAGGCTTTTCTTCCCCCAAATGGAGAACCTTTTTAGTCCAACACAATAAGCCCATGCGCTTTTCATTACAATGCGTACACAACAAAGGTAACTATATGAAACTTCGTATACCCGATGAACACATCTTACATTCAACCGAATATAATCAACCGGCGCGGCAAACATCGTGGTAAAAGATTTTACCCCTCCAAATAGGGGACCTTTAATCCGACTTACTAAGCCCATGCGCTCGATTGCATCATGCATACAAGAAATAAAGACAATAATATCAAACTTAGTGTGCCCGATTAAACATATCTTACATTCAACCGAACACACATCAACCGGCGCGGCAAAGCATCGTGGTAAAGGGTTTTAACCCTCCAAATAGGGGACCTTTAATCCGACTTACTAAGCCCATGCGCTCGATTGCATCATGCATAAAAAAGAATAAAGAAATAATATCAAACTTAGTATGCCCGATTGAACATATCTTACATTCAACCGAACACACATCAACCGCGCGACAAAGCATCATGGTAAAGGGTTTTAACCCCTCCAAATAGGGGACCTTTAATCCGACTTACTAAGCCCATGCGCTCGATCGCATCATGCATAAACAAGTAACATGTGGAATTTAAATGACGAATAATAAATAAATCAAAGCAAAATAAAACAAAAGAAATACTGATTCCCTTTGTTTGGTGAGTGGGTTTGGGCCAAGATTAAAAGGTTCTGGGTTTTGTTAGGCTAAATGTGCTTTAAAACGGAGGTCCAACGAGCGAGCTTGACGCTAAACAAGTGAATAAGGATCTAACGAAATACCGATTCCCTTCCGACGACCGTTTCCCGCAATATCCTTAACTAAAAAGGTAGTGCCTCCAACTGAGACTCATCATCGGGTTTTCACATGCAAAAATGCAATGTCTACAGTCGCCCCCACTTTGATGGGACTTGTGTAGTGTGTGACTTTGAACAATCCTATCAAAGTTATGCAATGCTTTTCACTTACTGGCTCACCAGCTGCCACTTGACTTGTCATGTGTTGCGTGGAGTTGATGTTGTGCCGTACCTAGCATGTTAAACCTCATACCCGAGGTGTCGCAGTTGCGTCTCCGTACCTAGAGTGTCGCAGTGGTATACCCGGAGTGACGTACTTGGCGTGATAAACCTCATACCCAAGGCGTCGCAGTAATATCTCCATACCCGGAGTGCCGTACCTGGCGTGCTAAACCTCATACCCAAGGCGTCGCAGTAATATCTCCATACCCGGAGTGCCGTACCTGGCGTGCTAAACCTCATACCAAGGTGTCGCAGTAATATCTATCCATAAGGAGTGTCGTACCTGGCGTGCTAAACCTCATACCCAAGGCGTCGCAGTAATATCTCCATACCCGGAGTGTCGTACCTGGCGTGCTAAACTGATGTCTCCATACCCGGAGTGCCGTACCTGGCAAAATTGATCTGATGTCTCCATACTCGGAGTGCCGTACCCGGCAAAACTGATCAGATGTCTCCATACCCGGAGTGCCGTACCTAGCAAAATTGATTCTGTATCTCCATACCCGGAGTGCCGTACCCGGAAAAACTGATCTGATGTCAATGTGGGCCTCGCCCCGAGAGTGTCATACCCGGCTAGACTGATGATGATAAGGATGTGGGCCTCGCCCCGAGAGTGTCATACCTGGCTAGATTGATGATGATAAGGATGTGGGCCTCGCCCCCAGAATGCCATACCCGGCCAGACTGATGCTGATAAGGATGTGGGCCTCGCCCCCAGAGTGCCATACCCGGACAGACTGATGATGATAAGGATGTGGGCCTCACCCCAAGAGTGCCATACCCGGCCAGACTGATACTGATATGGGCCTCGCCCCTAGACTGATACTGATGTGGGCTTCGCCCCCAAACTGGTACTGATGTGGGCTTCGCCCCCAGATTGATGCTGATGTGGGCATTGCCCTCAAACTGATGTGGGCCTCACCCTAACACTGTTATCGATGTGGGCCTCGCCCCAGATTAATACTGATATGGGCCTCAACCCTGGGACTCATCCCTAAGACTGGTACTGAGGCGGGCCTCGGCCCTGAAATTGATGTGGGCCTCGCCCCAACACTGTTACTGATGTGGGTCTCGCCCCAGATTGATACTGATATGGGCCTCAACCCTATAACTCGTCCGTAAACTACTGATGTTATATTGATGCTTCTGATTGGCTTTCATTGCCGCTTTCTCTTTTCTTCTTCAAAACTGGGAATACAAAACAAACAAAACGAATGCCAAAATATGTTACGTGTATGATGCATGCATGAGTGTGCTCCACTTTGGACGCCATTTTCGGCAACTGTTATGGTAGCGGTCCATTTTGAACCGTGCTGTCCGAGAATGTGGCTCATTTTGAGCCGTTACTTGATGAGGTGGTCTTTGCCCTACAATCCTGCGAATACAAAACAAAAATTGTATGTATGTGATATGTATGCATGTATGTATGGATGCATGATGCTGATGTGGGCCTCGCCCCCAAACCGATATCGATGTGGGCCTCGCCCCCAAACTAATACTGATCTGGGCCTCGCCCCCAAACTGATGTGGATGTGGCCTCACCCCTAAACTCATACTGATGTGGGCCTCGACCCTCGGGACTCGTCCCCAAACAGATACTAATGTAGGCCTCGGCCCTGGGACTCATCCCCAAACTGATGCTGATGTGGGCCTCGGCCCTAGGACTCATTCCCAAACTAATGCTGATGTGGGCTCGCCCTCAACTGATACTGACATGGGCCTCGCCCCCAGACTGATACTGATATAGGCCTCGCCCCAAACTGATATTGACGTGGGCCTCGCCCAAACTGATATGGGCCTCACCCCCAGCTGATACTGATGTGGGCCTCACCCCCAGACTGATACTGATATGGGCCTCGCCCCAAACTGATACTGATGTGGGCCTCGCCCCCCCAACTGATATTGATATGGGCCTCGCCCCCAGACTGATACTGAAATGGGCCTCGCCCCTGTGATTCATTCCTGAAGACTGCTGACATTGTACTGTTGCTGCTTCTGGTTGGCTTGCATTTGACGCTTTCTCTTTTTCTCCTTTGAAACCTGTTATTACAAAACAGAACAAGCACAAAAAGGATGCAAATATGTTACGTGTATGCATGCATGCATGATTGAGTTTCCTATCCCGTTAGGTTAGGTCTTCTACCAGTACTCTTGGTGGCTGCTCGGTCTTTTGACAAGTCTGCCTTCTTCCCTAACCAACGGGTATTTATGATGGCCTTCAAGACAAAAGAGGGTTAACATGGTGCATGTATGCATGAGGTGCATGTGATGCAAGAAATATATCAACTCATTAAAATTTTCACACAAATCGGCCCACCATCATTTTAGAAGCTTTTGGGCTAACTGTCATAGGAGTGAACTCGTCCCAGTTTAAATGGCCCAACGAGTTCACATCTCATGGCAAAGAGCCCAACTAAATCCAAATGGTAATGTTCCGAACACAAGCACAAAGTGGCCCATCAACACTTAGAAGCCTTTGGCCCAATCATCATAAAATACGTTCTTGTCCCAGTTTAAATGGCCCAACAAGCCCATATCCCATGAAAAATGGTCCAAATGGATCCAAACGACGATGTTCCCAAACACAAGCATAAAATAAAGATAATGCAAACATAAAACAATGATTTCTACATAATGGCCCATCAACATTTCAGAAGCTTTGGGCCTAATGGTCATAGGGTACGAACTCGCCCAGTTTAAATGGCCCAGCAAGTTCGCATTTCTGACAATAGTCCAACTGCATCCAAATAAGGATGGTCCACAAGCACATACTCAAGGAAATAATTGTTACTTTAACCATACAACCCGGTCTATGGGTGGGTTCACAAGAGTGTAGACAAAGGCTCTCACCGGCGAAGGATGGCCCACAACTAGGTCTCCCCAATCAAGGGTTCGAGCGGCCAAGTGAACGCACCCTTTTTTATACACTAAGGTACGTGCCAGTGAGCTATGATGTGTGACCGACTGTCAAATGGATTTCCCGTTGTAGATCCCCATAAGGAGGGTGGAGCGAGGCTCACTTAAATACCAAGCCTCTTAGGCTCTTATCGCTTGGTGTCAGGAATAAACAACGAGTCCTCCAAATTAGTCCATCACAATAGGCTACGAGTAGATGGCTATCTAGGTGCCTTCACAGCTTTTCCTTCTAGAAAGGTAGTGAGTGAATGAAGACACCAAACCATTACCTAGCCTCAAAATGCCTTTGATTAAACCCCCATTTTATCAACTATAGACACGGTCAATTAGAACATAAATCCAAACATTACAAGACAATATTTCGGGGCCGATTCTTTATCCCAGTGGAGTCGCCAGACTGTGGGACACAGAAACTGGGCGTCGCATGCTGTCCCGGGCTCGCGGCCCGGTCGGGAGTACGGAGTAGCCACAGGGGACTAAACCGGAGAATAATGGAGTCGCCACTCGGTGTGAAACGGGAAAATGAGATTTAAGACCGCACTCACCCCTCACAAGGGAAGACCTCAAACCATTGGGTTCAGAATGGTCCCTTACTTATGTCACTTGTAATGAAAGGATTTGTGTAATAATTTAATCAAGCTTAAGTAACACTTATTTCCGAGAGTATCATGCTTCTAAATTCATATGCGCAAAAATAAAACTTACACCTAACTTTGCATATATTTCACATCTAAGATTGCATGCTTGAAAATACGTCAAAGCAGCAACGAACATACAACTTCATTGGCATATTGTATTCATGGAAACACAAGCACACACTAACCACGCAAGCACACATAAAAGCGAATCAAATAATGGCGAACATGTGATTTCATAGACATATCATACTTATATGTGCAGAAGCATAAACAAATAGCCATTACATGTCCATGCGTAAATAAAAGAGTCAACTAAGTACATAATGCAAAAAGACACTTAAGGATGCAATTAGGCATTAAAGTAAGCATGCTATGTCGTGGTGCAAAAGAAGATAACTAATATGGACACAAACACACATGTGAGTACTTTTCCAAGTGGTAAGTGGAATTGTATCCCAATTACAGACCGCACTACCGTCCATTCAGAATCGGCTACGAAATTTATGTCTGGGTTTCCATCTGATATACCACAAGAAATAATACTCAAATGTTATCATGACATGGATATATGAATTGTAATATGTTAAGCCAAGACTAAGGTAGGTGATGCATCCAATATATGAAAGACGCGGCAAATATCGTGGTAAAGGTAGCCTTTTAGGCTTTTCTTCCCCCAAATGGAGACCCTTTTTAGTCCAACACAATAAGCCCATGTGCTTTTCATTACAATGCGTACAACGACAAAGGTAACTATATGAAACTTTGTATACCCGATTGAACACATCTTACATTCAACCGAATATATATCAACCGGCACGACAAAGCATCGTGGTAAAGAATTTTAACCCCTCCAAATAGAGGACCTTTAATCCGACTTACTAAGCCAATGCGCTCGATTGCATCATGCATACAAAGAATAAAGACAATAATATCAAACTTAGTGTGCCTGATTGAACATATCTTACTTTCAACTGAACACACATCAACCGGCGCGGCAAAGCATCATGGTAAAGGGTTTTAACCCCTCCAAATAGGGGACCTTTAATCTGACTTACTAAGCCCATGCGCTCGATTGCATTATGCATACAAATAATAAAGACAATAATATCAAACTTAGTATGCCGATTGAACATATCTTACATTCAACCGAACACACATCAACCGGCGCGGCAAAGCATCGTGGTAAGGGGTTTTAACCCCCCAAATAGGGGACCTTTAATCCGACTACTAAGCCATGCGCTCGATCGCATCATGCATAAACAAGTAACATGTGGAATTTAAATGACGAATAATAATAAATCAAAGCAACAATAAAACAAAGAATGTGTCGTTTACTCAAGCGGTACGTGGAGTTGTATCCCGAGTACAGATCATACTACCGTCCATTCGGAATCGGCTATGAAATTTATGTCAGGGTTTTCTTCCGATATACCGCGAGAGTTGACACATCTTTCATTTTATTCCAAGGCCACAACATACAATTTTCGTAATACATGCATATTTATCTACTCAAGGGCCACAACATGCATTTTAACATAATAATCATGCGAACAATACTCATGAATAATAAAAATAAACAAGAAAACGAATGTGGAAAATACCCTCAGGTTTAACCTTTTTGCCAACTTTCGGACTTGCGTTTCGCGGATATCGGAAGGGTTAAAGCTCCTCACTTTTTCGGTTCACTGGTTACCGTCTTAGCTCATTGTTTTACTATTTTGCTTGCTGTTTGGCCTCCGTTTTGCTGCTGTTTCCTCTATATTTTCTGCTCACTATCTTCAGGTCATTGTTTTGGGCGATTTTTTGGAGGCTATGGGCTGCTGTTTCTGGTGATTTTTTAGGGGGGTTTTGTGTAGTTTTTTAGTGCAGTTTTGGGGTGTATCAGGGGCTGTTTTTTGCGCTGATATAGGCTGTTTTGTCTGTCTCGGTTTCGTTGGCTCAAGGGGTGGTTATTGTTGGTCTTAGGGATATTAGGTGTCTTTGTGCGTTAAGTTTAAGGGTTTACGTGTTTGTGGGCTGCAACATGTGAGGTTATGGTGAAGGCAATGGACGAAGGGCTTGAGAAGCTATCGGTGGGCTTATGCGTGAAGTGAAGCAGGTCTTGAGGCCGTGAGCTGATTTGTTTGATGGGTGAGGTGTTTAGTCGGTGAAGTCAGTGAGTGGTGTGTCGGTGGTGGAAGGGCCAATATGTGAATGGTTTACGTGTGCGATAGAGAGTGAGGCGTGAGCAGCAAAGGTTATCGTTTCTGATTTTCTGAGGGTTCTGCCGAGAGAGAGAGAGGATAGAGTGTCCTAGGGTTTCTATCATTTTCTATCTACTGTTTGTGCCGTGTGAGTGTGAATGAGAGCTAGGGTGTATGGGCGTGAATTCCAATTATGTGAGGAGAGTGCATGTCTTGGTTAGAGGTTTTTATATAGAGAAGTAGTGTTTCTCCTTGTCTCACAAGGAAGGGATTTGATTTGGTGTCTAAGAAGGAAATCAATGGATTTGATGGAGACATGATTGGTTTAGATTAGGAAGTCAATATATTTGAATTGGTTATGAGTGATTTAATTAGGCATGACATCTTTTTAATTTAGTATATGATTTTGTTTAGTTAGGAAGTTAATATATTTGATTTATCTAAATTAGGCATGATTATATTTTATGTTTTATTTAATTGGTAAATGGTTTAGTTATTTTTATTTAATTCAATTACATTATTTAATTAATATTTAATTTAATTTGGGTGTATTTTAGGGGCTATGGGTGTGTGGGCCTCTCTTGGTTGGCTAGGTGTTGTGTTGGTTTGGTGAGTGGGTTTGGGCCAAGATTAAAAGGTTCTGGGTTTTGTTAGGCTAAATGTGCTTTAAAACGGAGGTCCAACGAGCGAGCTTGACGCTAAACAAGTGAATAAGGATCTAACGAAATACCGATTCCCTTCCGACGACCGTTTCCCGCAATATCCTTAACTAAAAAGATAATGCCTCCAACTGAGACTCATCATCGGGTTTCACATGCAAAATGCAATGCCTACACCTATGTGCTTTAAAAGTAAGTTTGATGTGAAAATAATTAAATAAAATCAGTTTGAGAAAAATGTACACTCACTGATTAATCTATAAGGCCCTTGATTCCTGGATGCGACTGGGGAGTCTCCTACGGAAAATGAATACGTCCTGTATTTGAGATTGGTTAGCATATTTACACTAGAAGTTAATTATGATCATGGATGTAGTGGATTCTTATTCATGCCGTATACGGAACTTTTAGGGTGCCCTCTAACTTCCCATGATGATTATAAAGTGGAAATGGATTATTTTTATCTCGCATCATGATGCCAGGTCTGGCACGTCATGATGCCCATGCAAGCAGAGCCAGACAGAGAGCATGTTTTGTTATTGTCGCGACACACCAGAAGTTACACATCATGACACCCATCAGATCAGACCCCAGACACAACCTCTGTTTCTCACGCGTCATGACTCTATCCTGTTGGCGTCGTGACGCTCACCTATTTTCGGGCCCCAACATCAACTCTTCAATGTCTATTTTATCCCAATGTATTTTTAATACTTCCACACAACAACGCTTACACAAACAACTCTTTTGACTTTCTTATTCACACATCCTATATCAAAATACAATCATCAAAGCCACTATTTAATCTCATCACCCTTATTTTAGCTCAACATCTAGGATTTCCAAAAATTTAGGCATTTCATAACACAATCAAATTCCTTTTCCATTATCCACCTAAATGCATTCCATAGTATACCAATAACTCAAACATAACATCACACCATTAAAATTCCACAATTCAAATTTTGGGTCAAGATTTTCTTACTTCATTTCACTTGATTTCCTTCTCATTTCAAGTCTTTTAGGCTTGATATCCTTTTTCCTAGCTTGTTCTGGGGTAACTTGCATTTGTTTCCTTTTAAGTTTAGGTGAGAAAATGGTTTCCCCTTCTTCCTTTCTTCTCCTCTATTCTTCTATCACGTTTTCTCATTCTCTCTCAAATATTAGGGATGATTGAATAATGTCCCTTTTTATACTAGGGGCTATTTGTAAATGATTTAGTGAAGAAATATTTAGAAACTTTGAGAAACGTTGAGAATTCTCTAGATTAGTCCTCGGGTACTATTCATCCAAATGTGTGAGCTGTATTTTTGACCCATTTCTGATTCGAATTTTGATAAATGTCCAACACGAAAGTTGTAGGTCTCGGTCTTAGCTTTCCGATGTTTTAAATTTCATAAAAAATAAAGATTGTATGAAAATATTACGGCCCAATTACCACGGGCTGTCTGAATATAATCTTAGAATGAATTCTGTATCGGAACTGCGAGGAATTATTGAATACTTGAAAAGTAATTTGTGAGCACGTACATGCTTGAATATGATTTACATCATGTATCATACCTTCCTTAGCGTAATAGTCGTCAAGATTACCGGGTTTTACATATTATGCCCTTGGTAAGCCTGCATGAAACACATAATAACATGGTCTCATTTCAATTGTGTAATAGTTAAAGGCTATAGAATCCTTTCTAGTCTCGGGTTTCATATTTCATATGATGACATATCATATACCGAGATATGAAATTCATCACATCAAAGTCATTTCCTATCCATGGATTTGTCTCGTTGGGTTCTCGATTCATAGAGGTAATTTCTGAATGCACTGTGAGTTTGCACCAATTTACTTTTGACATAATATTATTTCTAAGCTTATAGTCTTTCAATACAACTTTTATTGTACTTCATATTTAAAGAGAAACATACGTACTTATTTCTCAATCCTCTAATTGTTCGCCATCATGCAATAATATATGGTTACTTTAGTGTCATAAGCAATTGAGTAGATTATGTATAGTTCGTCTGTAATGACCTTAAATTTTGGTAAGGATCGTTTGACCTTTTCCCTAAAAATGAGGTCTAACAATCTAAACTTTGACTTTTTAAAGTAGGGACTAAATTGATACGAAATCAGAGTTTTAGGATAAAATTACAAATATTTGTATGGACTAAAATCAAGAATTTTTTAAAATTTGACTGAAAATGTAATTCTACAAGAGTTTGGGGGGCTAGGGAAATTTTTTTCCATGAGATGACAAATGACAGTCTTGTTATGTGACACATGGCACCATTGATGCGTGACACGTGGCACCGTTGATACATATCATATGGCCCCAATAATCAGGTGACAAATGGACAATGGTGGGATGCTACGTGACCTAATAGTGGGCTGACACGTGGCTTAATGGTTTATAAATTCAGTCTCTCTCTCTCTCTCTCCTCCATTTGGAATTTTGTTCTTTTTTTTTTCAATTTCTCTCTTTCATCTTTCTCACAGCCGAAACTTTGGACCAGCTCCACCGTTGCCATCGCACCTTAGTCAGCCACCTTCGCCCACCATTGATGCGTGACAAATGGCACCGTTGATGCGTGACACATGGCCCCAGAAATCAGATAATAAATGGCTAATGGTAGGATAACACATGACCCAATGGTGTGCTGACACGTGGCCTAATGGTTTATAAATCCAGTGTCTCTATCTTCTAAATTTGGAAATTTTGTTCTCTCTTTACAATTTCTCTATCTCTCATTTCTCTCACAGTCGGAACTTTGACCAACTCCACCGTCGCCATCATACATTTTTCAGCCACACGCGCCAAACCTTCAAGTAGCCACCTCCATCAGATTTTCGATGAAACTGAGCATGCCAGCAACAGACATCAGACATCTTCTCACGCGTCGCTGGAAGAAGAAGTGACTGCCGGTTGTTTTTCTCCATTCGTTTGAGTCTCACGCGTTGTCTCAACCACTTAAGCTAATACAATCGGATGTTTGTGGATCGATGAATTTAAGAGTCCGATGAGGTTATGAATACTTCGTCATATTTATTAATAATTATTCTAGATATTGGTATATTTACCTAATGCAACACAAGTCAGATACCTTTGAAAAGTTCAAAGAGTATCGTGTTGAGGTTGAGAACCAATTAGGTAATACGATCGGATCATGAAGGATAATACCTTGATAGTGATTTCGAGGAATTCTTGGTTGAGCATGGGATAGTATCCAATCTCACAGCACCTGGAACACCACAGTAGAATGGTATTACATATAGGATAAAGTAGACCCTACTAGATATGATGAGATGTATGTTTAGTTACAGTTCACTACCTAGTTCATTCGGGGATATGTGTTGCAAAAAACTTGTATATAATTAATATAGTTTCATATAAGTATGTTCCTAAGGCTCCATTAGAGTTGTGGAGTGGTCATAAAGCTAGTTTACGATATTTCCGCATATGTGGGTGTCCATCATATGTGCTGAAGAAAACGAGTACAAAGTTGGAGCCACGTTAATGAGTGGTAATTATATCACTATTTCCCACTCATTTAACCTAATATTTTGTATAGTTTCTTGAGTTTTGTGAATATTTTGACGTGTTTTATGTTATTTTGTAGATAAATAAAGTTCAGGAGATTCAGGAGGTGATTTGGAACCAAAATAGTGAAAATTGGACAAAAAAGGGTATTTTGGTAATTTTTCGCGTCGCGACGCGTAAGCCTATGGCGTCGCGATGCCTAACGTGCACCGGGTTCACAAGTCAGAATCTGAGGAAATTTGACTTTGCTAACGTGCGTCGTGCCACGAGTCACCATCACAGCCGATCTGCTAACGTGCGCCATGCCACGTATCATCATCCTACGGTGCCGACAGTCACCATCACCATGTGTCGCCACGTGTCACTCTCACATGTCTGTCCAACGTCATCACCACATCACCAGTTGACCGAGTCAACATGCCACATCATCGCCACGTCATCATCAGCCAATCACAGCGTGCCACGTGTCGCAATTCTATGGTGCTGATAGTCCCTTTCGCCACGTGTGCCACGTCATCGCCACGTTAGCAGCCAATTATTGACTCACTTATCCGAAATCGACACGTGGCGGATAAAAATCTGAGCCGACGAATCAGAAGCCGCCACGTGTTGCAATAATTGAGCTCCAACCACCATGCCACGTGTCACCTTATCACCTTATCCAAAATCGCCACGTGTCATCACCTCAGCATGCACGTCATAAAGCGCTGGCGTCGCGACGCTGGAGGCCTATCCGCGCCTATAATTCAGCTCGATGTCAGAATTCAAAGCATGCCTTCCTTGAGTTTTGTAAGGACTTTAAGGATTGCATCTTGTGTGTGTTTAAGTTTTTGTAATTTAAATTAAGCATTTTTACTTTTAGTATTTTCAATTATGCACTTTACTTTTCGGAATAAAATTTATTTTATTTTATTTTATTTTTTTATGTTTAGTAGTTATTTATCGCTGGGGTAAAAGGTGAAACATTTAATATAATTAATTTAGGTAAATCTCACTTAATTATACTTTATAAATTATAATTTAACCAGATTAATTAAATGGCAAGAATTATTACCGCCTATATGGTCGGTCTTAATATATATTACTTACTTTACCGCCTATATGGTTGGTCTTTATGTGACAGATAATTACCGCCTATATGGCTGGTGTAATTGGACTAAATGGATTACCGCCTATATGGCTGGTTTTAAATGTTTAACATTATTAATTCCTGAGAAAGCAGAACATAAAATAATTTATATTTTATAATAAGTGAGATTCCTAGATAAGAAATATTAAATGGGGATCCTCTAACCCCCAGCATTTTATTTTATTCTAGGGAAGTGATGAAACACAATATTACTAGGCTTAATAATTGATTTAATTATTTATTGGGTAATTCTTTAGTTTGTTTATTGATTCTTAAGCTTAATGCTTCCTTGTTGTCTGATCACCAATAAGATTGATGTGGTAAACTTAAAATGAACTAGACATAGGGATTTTAGTTTCAGCCTTAGATTCAATAGCCCACGATCTTCCTTAGGGATAGATAACCCTTTAATAGATTTCTTTAAGAGATAGACATATACCTGTCGGCGGGTAGCCATAATTGGAACTTAATCTTAATGAATCCAGGTAATTTGGTTGACATAGACATATGGTTCAATTGGGTTATACTAGGTATTTGCATCTGACCATCGACATAGGCTTTTGCATATTTTCGTGTTCCAGGTTAGCAAACTGATTTATTACACATAGATAAGAGAATCAATTCATCTTTATATTAATATTATGCGGAGTCACGACCCTAGATCTTTGAGTCTTTTCTTTTATTTTCCTTAGTATTTTCTTTTGAGCCTGATTTTATTTTAATTAGCAAATCTACATTCAACCAACAAAAAACAATCATTCTCTTCTCCCTATAATTAGATACTTGTAAATAAATAGTATCAATATTTAATAACAACAATAGGAATTAAGTCCTCGTGGGATCGATATTTTTATACTACTTGAACGATACGTGTGTGTTTACGCCGGTCAAGTTTTTGGCGCCGTTGCCGAGGACTTATTTTTCTTAAGTTATTAATTTTGAAGCTATCTAATTTACTTGTATCTAATTTTCTTTATTTTTATCTGTAATTTTTATTTCTTTCTTTTGTTTTCAGGTGATTGAAAAATGGAACATTATTGGGAGATTGAAATATCACGAGCTTTACTAGAAGATACACCCTCAATCTGGGAGGAACAGTCCGGTTTTCTGAGGCCTGTTGTCCAGCCCAACGATTATCACTGGATGCTAGAACCAAGCGACACTACATTTGCTCAACAGAACGCAATGGGGAGATGTGACATATGTAATGGTAACCACCCTATAGATTATTGTAAGTACAACTACCATCAGGGTGGCAGAGCTATCAAAATCCTTCACGGTATGAAGAGCCATCACATTTCACAGAACCACATTTTCCATCTTATCCACCACCCACCTACAATGATCTTCATCAAGAACCAGAACCATCAAAGAAGAACAATTGGTTGACATGCTCAAATATTTATTCAAGAAACAAGACGAAAAGTTGGATACAATGCTTGAAACATACCAGAATCAACTCAAAAGTATTCAAAGACAATCAGCATCCATTCAGAGACTGACGGAACAAACAAGACAATTAACAGAAAACCAGAACTACATACCTCAAGAACCAGTTTCAGATGACACTGATGAAGCCTTCGAGTACCAATCATTTCACAATGACACTTCAACAGAGGAGGAGGCTGAGCAATATCAACAACCAGAGGTATCAGTTCAGGAGCCCAACCCAGCGAAGTCTCTATTTGACTTTTATTATTCAGATTCTGACGAGGATGAAGTTGATCTATTTGTACCAACTGCACCAACAACGGAGGATCAAACTTTCAATCCTCAAAATGAAGATCTTGGAGCATGTTTTACCATGATGTTTGATGAAGATCTACCTGAACCATCCATTCCAATCGTATCAGATGATGAAGACCTAATGTCAGAAACATCTTTACATCCTCAGGCAGATACTTATGGAGCATGCATTTCACAGATGACGGATGAAGAGTTGAATATGGAAATTTTAAAATTCATCTGTGAAGAAAAGGTGGAGCAAGAAGCAGAGCAAATGGAGAAGCAAATGTCTGAACTTATTAAAGATCCAGAGCATTCAGAAGAAAACATCATTGTTTTGGGGAGTACAATTTAGAGATATCACCTGGAAGCTTGATAGAATGGAACTTCCATTCAAGGTCAAGCACCATAAGAGACCTCCTGATTTTATTTCTTTCTTTTCAGGAACCACTGGAGCAATAAAGGTTAAAAAGGTGGCACAAGCACTGAATGAGACAAAATATTTTTTGCCACTTTACCGTTGGAAGAGACCATTCAAAAGCAAAGCTCACGGGATTGTCTTTAATCAGACATCCAAAACGAAGCTGAAACCTCATTGACAGATGAATTTCAGTCACGTCTGGCTGAAGACGAAAAATTTAGCGCTAGCAGGGAGGCAACCCATGCACTTTGTTGTAATTTCTGTTTTCATATTTTGTGTATAAATGTTGTAGAGTTTTTAATTTTGTGTGTTATTTTTGTAGGGAAAAGCTCAACCAAAGCATAAGACAGAAAGAATGGTGTTTGGCAAAGATAAGAGATAATTCATTAGCGATGGCTGAGTAAGGAATGGATTCTTGAGATGCATTCTAATGAATTTATACTAAGCGAATGGCGTATTGCGTACACAATTCTGTTGCCTTAATTATTGCTTGGATTTGTTTTTCTGTTGTAATTATCTTTATTTTCGTAGACAGAATCCAGACTTTTTGAGCGTTCACGATTTCTTTTATTGTTTAGCTAACAATCGTCCTTTGGAAGATACTAGTGCTATTATTACTCACCCTTTTCAGGTTCTATAAATTCAATTCATCAGTGCACTTTTGAAGGCATCCGGAGTTGAGAAAGAAATACATAAAAAATGGAAGCCACTTCAAGAAGACGAGTTGAAAACATATGTGTGTTTTGCGGTACTAGTGTTGGTACTAAGCCACAATACGTAGAAGCAGTACAGGAATTGGGTCGAGTCTTAGCTGCAAGGAATATGCACTTAGTATATGGCGGAGGCAATCTTGGACTAATGGGGATCGTTTCAAAGGCCGTACAGGAATGAGGCAGTCACGTTTTGGGAATCATTCCAAAACCCTTGGCGGAGACAAATCTTATTAGACCATCAAACGGAGATAAACTGATCGTGCCAGGTATGTCTGAACGATTGGTAGAAAAGATTAACCGTGCTGATGCTTTTATTGCTTTGCCAGGAGGCTTGGGCACATTGGAGGAAATCTTTATAGTGCTATCTTGGGCAAACTTGAACATACACCAGAAACCAATAGGGCTGTTTAACGTCGATGGATTTTATGATTTTCTTTGTGTGTTTCTTGATGATGCCCGGAGAAATGGGTTTGTGTCAAAACCTTTAAAAGAACTCCTCTTTACTGCCAGAACTACTCCGGATCTAATTGACCAAATTTTAGCCTATGAAACACAAATTAACCCTATCCTTTCAAAGATAAATTGGTCCCAGGACGATCGTGGTAAGAGGCGTCAGATTAATCTGGATCTTAACCTTTAATTTCCTGTAAAATTTCAGCTAACTAGGTATTATCTTCTAAACTCTTCTTCTACTGTTTAAGACATTGGGGACAATGTCTCATTTAGGTTTGGGGGAGGGAATTAGTTGATCAATATCTATTTTTAGTTGTGTGTTGTTTTTATTTTTAGTCCACAATTTTTCGAAAAATACAAAAAAAATTGAAAAATTTTCAAAAAATTACAAAAAAATTTTGTGTTTTTGTGTTTTTATTTTGACTAAAAATGTGAAATTGGTAAGAGATAGCTGAGTAAGGAGTTTTCACTCCTGAGACGTATCTTAAACCATTTTGAAACAAGTTAGTTTTTGTTTATTTCATTTTGAATTATTAAATTTGTGAATTCTCCATAATAGTGACTAAAATGGATCTTCATATGCTCAGTTGGCAGGTATTATCAACATGTATAGTAACATACGGACATGAGTTAAAATTGAAAAGTTTGTAATATTTAGTGCTCTAGTTTAATTGGAGGAAACATCTCAAAAAGTGATAAGAGTAAAAAAAAATAAAAAAAAATAAAAAAAAACGTCTAAGATCCGAGTTATTAAGTTTGTAGGGGTGTTTTAACACCTAGTGCCCTAAAGTCCACTAGTTTGGGAGTCACTGGCCCAAAGCTCGCTACATGGATCAAAGATGTTGCAAAATATATATATATATATATATATACTATATAATATATATATATATATATATATATGAAGTCTGAGTAATTAAGTCCGTAGGGGTGTCTTAACACCTGGTGCCCTAAAGCCAACTGGTTTGGGAGCCACCGACCCAACACTCGCTACATAGATGGAAGATATTGTATATAAATAAAAAAAAATCAAAAAAAAAAAAAAAACAGAAAATCCGAAAAATTATCCATTGCTACAAAAAGGTGTGAAATCTGATAGAACTTTAGGACAAAAATTTACTCTCTTATCAACCCACTTGTGACTGTTATGGGCAAAATGGAGTTGATTAACATTTTGTTGGCTGTGTATATGAAGAATGGTAAATATAATCGGAGAATTTACTTATTCGGTAATTTAGAAAGAAACAAAACAACTAGTAACTTGGAGTAGAAATTTCACCTGATTAGTTACTAACTTCTTTATTCTCTTTTCGCTTATCTTTTTGCTTTTGTGTGCATTAGTTTCACTACATTTTTACTTTTGTAAAATGTTTATGGGTATCATTGCTGTAAACCCTCACGAGACTACAACTCGTCCACTAGGGACACCTAGGGGTTTAAAGGCTTGTTGCATACGCTAAATGCAACTGTGATCCCTACGAAAGTGGCTTAGTTAAATTTTATTTTAAAGATGTTTATGATATTTTATTCTATGTTTTGCTCCAGGACTAGCAAAATGTTAGGTTTGGGGGTGTGATGAGTGGTAATTATATCACTATTTCCCACTCATTTAACCTAATATTTTGTATAGTTTCTTGAGTTTTGTGAATATTTTGATGTGTTTTGTGTTATTTTGTAGATAAATAAAGTTGAGGACATTCAGGAGGTGATTTGGAACCAAAACAGTGAAAATTGGACAAAAAGGGCATTTTGGTAATTTGTCGCATCACGATGCGCAAGCCTATGGCGTCGTGATGCCTAACGCGTGCCGAACAGTGCTAACGTGCGCCGTGCCATGTGTCACCATCACAGCCGATCTGCTAACGTGCGCCATGCCACGTATCATCATCATACGGTGCCGACAGTCCATCACCACTTCTCGCCACGTGTCACTCCACATGTCTGCCACGTCATCATCCACATCACCAGTTGACCGAGTCAACATGCCACATCATCGCCACGTGTCGCAATTCTATGGTGCTGACAGTCCCTTTCGTCACGTGTGCCACGTCATCGCCACGTTAGCGCCAATTATTGACTCACTTATCCGAAATCGACACATGGCGGATAAGAATCTGAGCCGACGAATCAGAAGCTGCCACGTGTCGCAATAATTGAGCTCCAACCACCATGCCACGTGTCACCTTATCACCTTATCTAGAATCGCCACGTCATCACCTCAGCATGCACGCCATAAAGCCCTGGCGTCGCGACGCTGGAGGCCTATCCGCGCCTATAAATTCAGCTCGATGTCAGAATTCAAAGCATGCCTTCCTTGAGTTTTGTAAGGACTTTAAGGATTGCATCTTGTGTGTTTAAGTTTTTGTAATTTAAATTAAGCATTTTTACTTTTAGTATTTTCAATTATGCACTTTTACTTTTTGTAATAAAATTTTATTTTATTTTCTTTTTATTTTTTTATGTTTAGTAGTTAATTTACCGCTGGGGTAAAATGTGAAACATTTAATATAATTATTTAGGTAAATCTCACTTAATTATACTTTATAAATTATAATTTAACCAGATTAATTAATGGCAGACTTTATTACCGCCTATATGGTCGGTCTAAATATAAATTACTTTACCGCATATATGGCTGGTCTTTATGTGACAGATAATTACCGCCTATATGGCTGGTGTAATTGGACTAAATGGATTACCGCCTATATGACTGGTTTTAAATGTTTAACATTATTAATTCCTGAGAAAGCAGAACATAAAATAATTTATATTTTATAATAAGTGATATTCCTAGATAAGAAATATTAAATGTGGATCCTCTAACCCTAGCATTTTATTTTATTCTAGGGAAGTGATGAAACATAATATTACTAGGCTTAATAATTGATTTAATTATTTATTGGGTAATTCTTTAGTTTGTTTATTGAGTCTTAAGCTTAATGCTTCTTGTTGTCTGATCACCAATAAGATTGATGTGGTAAACTTAAAATGAACTAGACATAAGGATTTTAAGTTTCAACCTTAGATTCAATAGCCCACGATCTTCCTTGAGGATATATAACCCTTTAATAGATTTCCTTACGGGATAGACATATACCTGTCGGCGGGGGTAGCCATAATTGGAACTTAATCTTAATGAATCCATGTAATTTGGTTGACATAGACATATGGTTCAATTGGGTTATACTGGGTATTTGCATCTGACCATCGACAGAGGCTTTTGCATATTTTCGTGTACCAGGTTAGCAAACTGATTTATTACACATAGAAAAGAGAATCAATTCATCTTTATATAAATATTGTGTGGAGTCACGACCCTAGATCTTTGAGTCTTTCTTTTATTTTCCTTAGTATTTTCTTTTGAGTCTGTTTTTATTTTATTAGCAAATCTACATTCAACCAACAAAAACAATCATTCTCTTCCCTAATTAGATCCTGTAATAAATAGTATCAATATTAATACAAAACAACAGTAGGAATTAAGTCCTCGGGGATCGATATTTTTATACTACTTGAACGATACGTGCGCTTGCGTTATACGTGTGTGTTTACGCCGGTCACACATTCTCAAGTGTACACATTTGTAGGCCATCCTAAGGAGACTAGTGGTGGATTCTTTGTAGTCCAAAGAGATAATAAAGTATTTGTATCGACAAACGCTATTCTTGAGGATGACTATATGAGGGAGTTCAAATCTTGAAGTAAAATATTACTCAATGAGTTACATGTGGTTCGACCTGTACACCATCGTCAACAATAGTTGATAGAAACATAGTACCTTCGACATTTGAGCGTCAAATGCATGTATGTCAGAATGATCTACCTTTTAGACACAGTGGGAGGGTTGTACGACAGCCTGATCTCTATCTAAGAGTTGGAGAGGCACAAGTTATTGTATCTAGTGATGGTGTTGATGATCCATTGACCTATCATAGTGCAATAGATGATTCTGATAAAGAGGAATGACTAAAAGCCATGAACCTCGAGATGTAGTCAATGTACTCCAACTCAGTCTGTGAACTTGTAGACTAACTTGATGGGGTAAAACCTATAAGTTGCAAGGGGATTTACAAGAGAAATATGGAAGTAGATAGGAAGGTACAAACCTCCAAGGCCAGGCTAGTGGCCAAGGGTTCTACCCAGAAATAGGGAGTCGACTATTATGAGACTTTCTCGTCAGTAGCCATGCTTAAATCCATCTGGCACTATTCTCTCTATCGTCGCATATTATGACTATGAGATTTGACAGATGGATGTCAAGATTGTATTCTTGAATGGCAATCTTGATAAGTGTTATCTATATGGTACAACTAGAGCGGTTTATAGCCCAAGATCAAGATCAAAAGGTTTGCAAGCTGCAAAGGTCCATTTATAGACTTAAGCAGCCATCTCGATCTTGGAGTATAAGATTTGATACCATGATAAAGTCTTATAATTTTGAGCAGAACGTCGATGAGTCTTGTGTATTGATGAATGGTAATTATATCATTATTTCCCACTCATTTAACCTAATATTTTGTATTGTTTCTAGAGTCTTGTGAATATTTTGATGTGTTTTGTGTTATTTTATAGATAAATAAAGTTTCAGGACATTCTGGAGGTGATTTGGATCAAAACAGTGAAAATTGAAAAAAAGGCATTTTGGTAATTTTCAGCGTCGCGATGCCTAACGTGCACCGGGTCCACGCTAACGTGCGCCAGGTCAACGTGTCAGAATCAGAGAAGTTTGACTTTGCTAACGTGCGCCGTGCCACGTGTCACCATCACAACCGATCTACTAACGTGCGCTGTGCCACGTGTCATCATCCTACGGTGCGGACAATCACCATTGCCGCGTATGCCACATGTCACTCCACATCAGCGTCCACATCATCAGTTGATCGAGTCAACGTGCCACCTCACCGCCACGTCATCATCAGCCAATCACGAAGTGCCACATGTCGCAATCCTATGGTTCCGACAGTTGCCAGCGCCACGTCAGCGCCACGTCAGCATAATAATTGAGTTATTAGCCGCCTCGCCACGTGTCGCCTTATCTCCTTATCCAGAATCACCACGTGTCAATCCCTCAGCATGCCACGCCAAAAAGTGCTGGCGTCGCGACGCCAAAGGCTTTAACGTCGCGACGCTGGAGGGCTATCCGCGCCTATAAATTCAGCTCGAGATTTCAGTTTTAGATGTACCATTCTCTCTGAATTCTCTGATGTAAATAGAGAGTTTTCTATCTAGTTTCTTTTATTTTTTGTTTTGTAATTAATTTTAATTACGTTCTGTAAAAATAGTAATTTACTTTCTTTACTTTTTACAGTTTTTACTATTCACCATGAGGATGTAATTTCCCCCTGCTATGGTGAAATGTAATTCTTTTACTATTGCTATTTTGATTAATCTCTCTTAAATATAATATATTCACTTTTTAAAATTTGACTTAAAAATGATACCGCTATATTGGTCGGTAGGTAATTCATTTTAATCTGGTTTAAACCTGACTAATCAAGGATACCGCCAGATTGGTCAGTTGGTAATTAAATTTTCTTACCTCCTATATGGCAGGTTTATTTTGGTTCCGCCTTTATGGCTGGTTGGACTTAATTTCACTTAATCAGGTTACCGCCTATATGGACGGTTGGTAAAATAATCACAAGTTAATATATTATATTAAGGGAGATATCTAAATAGTAATTAGTAAAAGTTGATCTTTTTACCTTAGCATTTTATTTTATTGTAATTTACTTTTCAGCTTTTACTTTATGTCTTTTACTTTTCAGCATTTTTACTTTATATCTTTTACTTTTAAGTTTTTACTAGCCCTAGTTATGTGTTAGTTATCTAGGGTTGTGATGAATTCTAATATCATCGGTTTATAATGGGTTATTTTAAAGTTTGGGTAATTTAAAGGTTTACTTATTAAAACTTAAGCTTAACGCTTCTTGTTGTCTGATCACCAATAAGATTGATATGGTAAATCTAAAATAAACTTGACAAATGAATTTTAGGTTTCAGCCTTAGACTTAATAGTCCACGATCTTCCTTGAGGATAGATAACCCTTTAATAGATTTCCTTACAGGATAGACATATACCTGTCGGGCGGGGGTAGCCATAATTGGAACTTAATCTTAATGAATCCAGATAATTTGGTTGACATAGACATATGGTTCAATTGGGTTATATTGGGTATTTGCATCTGACCATCGACAGAGGCTTTCGCATAATTTCTTTTTCCAGGTTAGTAAACCGATTTATTACACAAACATAAAATAATCACTTCATCTTTTAAAAGATATTAGAAAGATTCACAACCCTAGATCTTTGAGTCTTTTGCTATTTTCCTTAGTATTTTCTTTTGTTTATTTTATTTATTTTAATTAAGGAAAACACACATTCAACCAACCAATCAAACAATCATTCTCTTCTCCATTGAATTAGATATTTGTAAATAAATAGATTCAATAATTAATAACAACAGTAGGAATTAAGTCCTCGTGGGATCGATATTTTTATACTACTTGAACGATACGTGCGCTTGCGTTATACGTGTGTGTTTACGCTGGTCAAGTTTTTGGCGCCTTTGCCGGGGACTTATTTTTCTTGAGTTATTAATTTTGAAGCTATCTAATTTACTTGTATCTAATTTTCTTTATTTTTATCTGTAATTTTTATTTCTTTCTTTTGTTTTCAAGTGATTGAAAAATGGAACACTACTGGGAGATTGAAAGATTACGAGCTTTGCAAGAAGAAGATACACCCCAAATCTGGGAGCAACAGTCCGGTTTTCTGAGGCCTGTTGTCCAGCCCAACAACTATCACTGGATGCCAGAACCAAGCAATACCACATTTGCTCATCAGAACGAAATGGGGAGATGTGTAATTTGTGATGGTAACCACCCGAGCGATCAATGTTTATACCTTTCAGAGTGGCAGAATTATCAGAATCATTCAATATACGAATAACCATCATATTTTCCATCTTATCCACCATCTACCTACGATTTTCATCAACAATCAGAACCATCAGAGGAAGATCAGTTGATTCACATGCTCAAAGATTGGTTCGAGGAACGGGAAGCTCAATTTGATGCATAAATTCAGAATCAAGCGGCGTCTATATAGAGGATGAGAGATCAAGTTAGACAATTAACAAATAACATGAATCACATATCTCACGGAGCAAATTCAAATACTACTGAAGAAGCCTTCGAATATCTTGAGATTCATCATGACATCATAACAGTGGACGAGGCTGAGCAGTATCAAGAATCAGAGGTATCAATTCAGGAGCCTGAACCAACAAAGTCTCAATTTGATTTTTATTATTCTGACTCTGACGATGATGAAAAAGCTGAGCTATTTATACCAACTGCACCAACAAAGGAGGATGAAACTTTCTTTCCTCAAAATGAAGATCTTGGAGAATTCTTTGCACAAATGTTTGAAGAAGATCTACCTGAGCCAATCATTTCACTCAGATCAGAGGATGAAGACCTAAGAACAGACATAACATTACATCCTCAGATTGACACTTATAGAGCATGCATTTCACAGATGACAGATGAAGAATTTAATACATAAATTTTAAAATTCATCTGTGAAGAAAAGGTGGAGCCAGAAACAGAGCAAATGGAGGAACAATTGTCAGACCAAATTGATGATCCAGAGCATTCAGGAGAAACATCACTTTTTAGGGAGTACAGATCAAAAACATCACCCAGAAGCTTGACAGAATGGAACTTCCATTCAAAGTCAAGCACCATACGAGACCTCATGATTTTATTTCTTTCTTTTCAGGAACCACTGGAGCAACAAAGATTAAAAATGTGGCACGAGCACTGAATGAGGCAAAATATTTTTTGCCACTTTACCATTGGAAGAGACCCTTCAAAAGCAACGTTCACGGGATTGTCTTTAATCAGACATCCAAAACGAAGCTGAAACCTCCTTGACAGATGGATTTCAGTCACGTCTGGCTGAAGACGAAAAAAATTTAGCGCTCGCAGGGAGGCAACCCATGCAATTTGTGTATATATTATGATCTGGTGTGTTTTATTTTTATGTGTTTAATTTTTGCAGGTAAAGTCATTTCACGATGGAAGAAGCTCTCGCAAAACTTCACAAGAAATTTCCTTCTCTCCCTCAAAACTCTCTGATGAAAGTCTACAAAGCTCGCTTGGAACGGATGAGATTACTAACGATCCATGGTGTTCCTAATGATATTCGTTGGGTAATTGAAGCACGGGTCCGATTGGCAAGTGAGTCTTCTGAATCTTTTACATCTGCTTGGTTTTGGAAGAATCACCTATGCAAAGAAATGTAGAGCTAAGCAAATGGGTGTTTGTTACAAATGTGCACGCTGGAATTGCAATACTCGTTGTCGTTCTTTAGGAATGGTGTCTGATAATCGCGAAGATAAAATTAAATTCATTAGGGATGGCTTGAGTAAGGAGTTTGTAGATAATATATCTTCGACTCTTGAGATGCATCCCAGTGGATATTTTCATATAGCCATTCGCAAATTAAATACACAATTTCAAAAAGAAAAACAACAGTTAAGTCTTGGGAATCTGACTCAAAAAGACCATGTTTGCCAATTTATAAGAAAATTGGATGGGAAGTTTTTCCCTGACGCATAGACGTCAATCAAGCCGCTACTTTTCTTGTACATATTATATCTCTTTGTCTTTTCCTGATAATTGTGATTTATTTTGTTGTTTTCTTTATTTTCATAGACAGGATCCAGACTTTTTTGACCTTTCACGATTTCTTTTGTTGTTTAGCTAACAAATGTTCTATGGAAGATACTAGTGCAATTATTACTCACCCTTTTCAGGTGTTATAAATTCAACTCATCGTTGCACTTTTGAAGACATCCAGGGTAAAACATGGAAGCCACTTCAAGAAGACGAGTTGAAAACATCTGTGTGTTTTGCGGTACTAGTGTTGGTACTAAGCCACAATACGTAGAGGCAGCACAGGAATTGGGTCGAGTCTTAGCAGCAAGGAATATGCAATTAGTATATGGCAGAGACAATTTTGGACTTATGGGGATCGTTGCAAAGGCCGTACAGGAGAGAGGCAGTAACGTTTTGGGAATCATCCCAAAACCCTTGGCGGAGGAAAATCTTATTGGACCATCAAACAAAGAGGAACTGATCTTGCCAGGTATGTCTGAATGATTGGTAGAAATGATTAACCGTGCTGATGCTTTTATTACTTTGCCATGTGGCTTAGGCACATTAGAGGAAATTTTTATAGTGTTATCTTGGGCGAACTTGAACATACACCAGAAACCAATTGGGCTGTTTAACGTTGATGTATTTTATGATTTTCTTTGTGTGTTTCTTGATGATGCTCGAAGAAATGGGTTCGTGTCAAAACCTTTAAAAGAATTCATCTTTACAGCCAGAACTGCTCCGGATCTAATAGACCAACTCTTAGCCTATGAACCTCAAGTTGACCCTATCCTTTCAAAGATAAATTGTTTCGAGGAGGATCGTGGTAAGAGGCGCCAGATTAATCTGGATCTTAACCTTTAATTTTCTATATAATTTCAGCTAACCAGGTATTATCTTCTAAACTCTTCTTCTACTGTTTAAGACATTGGAGGCAATGTGTCATTTAGGTTTGGGGGAGGAAATTAGTTGATCAGTACCTTGTTTTTAGTATGAGTAAAAAAAAACGTCTGAGGTCCGAGTTATTAAGTCTGTAAGGGTGTTTTAACACCTAGTGCCCTAAAGCCAACTGGTTTGGGAGTCACTATCCCAAAGCTCGCTACATGGATCAAGGATGTTGCAAAATATATATATATATATATATATATATATATCTGAAGTCTGAGTAATTAAGTCCGTAGGGGTGTCTTAACACCTGGTGCCCTAAAGCCAACTGGTTTGGGATCCACCGACCCACACTTGCTACATAGATGGAAGATATTGTATATAAATAAAAAAGATCAAAAATCAAAGAAAAATTCAGAAAAATCAGAAAAATTATTCCATTACTACAAAAAGGTTTGAATTCCGATAAAACTTTAGGACAAAATATTACTCTCTTATCAACTGCACTTGTGACTGTTGTGGGTAAAAATGAGTTGATTAATATTTTATTGGTTGTGTATATGAAGAATGGTAAATATAATCGGAGAATTTACTTATTCAGTAATTTATAAAGAAAGAAAACAACTAATAACTTGGAGTAGAAGTTTCATATGATTAGTCACTAACTTCTTTATTCTATTTTCTCTTGTCTTTTTGCTTTTGTGTGCATTAGTTTCACTACATTTTTACTTTTGTAAAATTTTTGTGGGATCATTGTTGTAAACCCTCACGAGACTAAAAGTCGTCCACTAAGGACACCTAGGGGTTTAAAGGCTTGTTGCATACGCTAAATGCAACCGTGGTCCATACGAAAGTGGCTTAGTTAAATTTTATTTTAAAGATGTTTATGTTATTTTATTCTATGTTTTGCTGGAGGACTAGCAAAATGTTAGGTTTGGGGGTGTGATGAGTGGTAATTATATCACTATTTCCCACTCATTTAACCTAATATTTTGTATAGTTTCTTGATTCTTGTGAATATTTTGATGTGTTTTTTGTTATTTTGTAGATAAATAAAGTTTCAGGACATTCTGGAGGTGATTTGGACCAAAACAGTGAAAATTGGAAAAAAAGGCATTTTGGTAATTTTCAGCATCGCGACGCCCAAGCCTGTGGCGTTGCGACGCCTAACGTGCATCGGGTCCATGCTAACGTGCGTCGGGTCAACGTGTCAGAATCAAAGAAGTTTGACTTTGCTAACGTGCATCGTGCCACATGTCACCATCACAGTCGATCTGCTAATGTGCGCCGTGTCACGTGCATCATCCTACGGTGCCGACAATCACCATTGCCACGTGTGCCACATGTCACTCCATGTCAGCATCCGCATCATCATTTGACCGAGTCAACGTGCCATCTCACCGCCACATCATCATCAGCCAATCACGAAGTGCCATGTGTCACAATCCTATGGTGCCGACAGTCGCCATCGCCATGTTAGTGCCACGTCAGCATAATAATTGAGTTGTTAGCCGCCTCGCCACGTGTCACCTTATCTCCTTATCCAGAATCGCCACGTGTCAAGCCCTCAGCATGCGACGCCAAAATGTGTTTGCGTCGCGACGCTGGAGGCCTATTCGCGCCTATAAATTCAGCACGAGATTTCAGTTTTAGATGTACCATTCTCTCTGAATTCTCTGATGTAAATAGAGAGTTTTCTATCTAGTTTCTTTTAATTTTTAGTTTTGTAATTAATTTTAATTACGTTCTGTAATAATAGTAATTTACTTTCTTTACTTTTTACAGTTTTTACTATTCACCATGAGGAGGTAACTTCCCCCTGCTAAGGTGAAAGGTAATTCTTTTACTATTGTTATTTAGTTTAATCTCCCTTAAATATAATATATTCACTATTTGAAATTTGACTTAAAAATGATACCGCTATATTGGTCAGTTGGTAATTCATTTAATCTGGTTTAAACCTGACTAATCAAGGATACCGCCAGATTGGTCGGTTGGTAATAAATTTTCTTATCGCCTATATGGCAGGTTTATTTTGGTTCCGCCTTTATGGCTGGTTGGACTTAATTTCACTTAATCAGGTTACCGCCTATATGGACAGTTGGTAAAATAATCACAAGTTAATATATTATATTAAGGGAGATATCTAATAGTAATTAGTAAAAGTTGATCCTTTTACCTTAGCATTTTATTTTATTGTAATTTACTTTTCAGCTTTTACTTTATGTCTTTTACTTTTCAGCATTTTTACTTTATATCTTTTACTTTTAAGTTTTTACTAGCCCTAGTTATGTGTTAGTTATCTGGGGTTGTGATGAATTCTAATATCACCGGTTTATAATGGGTTATTTTAAAGTTTGGGTAATTTAAAGGTTTACTTATTAAATCTTAAGCTTAATGCTTCTTGTTGTCTGATCACCAATAAGATTGATGTGGTAAATCTAAAATAAATTTGACAAAGGAATTTTAGGTTTCAGCCTTAGACTTAATAGTCCACGATCTTCCTTGAGGATAGATAACCCTTTAATAGATTTCCTTACAGGATAGACATATACCTGTCGGGCGGGGGTAGTCATAATTGGAACTTAATCTTAATGAATCCAGATAATTTGGTTGACATAGACATATGGTTCAATTGGGTTATATTGGGTATTTGCGTCTGACCATCAAAAGAGGCTTTCTCATAATTTCGTGTTCCAGGTTAGTAAACCGATTTATTACACAAACATAAAATAATCACTTCATCTTTTAAGAGATATTAGAAAGATTCACAACCCTAGATCTTTGAGTCTTTCGTTATTTTCTTTTATTATTTTAATTAAGGAAAACCACATTCAACCAACCAATCAAACAATCATTCTCTTCTTCATTGAATTAGATATTTGTAAATAAATAGATTCAACAATTAATAACAACAGTAGGAATTAAGTCTTCGTGGGATCGATATTTTTATACTACTTGAACCATACGTGCGCTTGCGTTATACTTGTGTGTTTACGCCGGTTATGTATACATGCGCGACATTGACGGAAGTATGATTTTTCTCATTTTTATTTTTATGTCGATGATATTTTACTCATTGGTAATGAAGTAAAAAAATTATCGGACGTGAAATACTAGCAACTTAACCAATTCCAAATGAAAGAACTGGGAGAGGCCGGTTATGTACTAGGGATCCAAATTCTTCTAGATCGCAATAGACGACTGTTATCTATGTCTCAGACATCCTATATCGATAAGATTCTTGTACAATTCGGGATGCATAATTCCTAGAAAGGTAATTTTCCTACCGATATGGAATTCATTTTGTCAATGGAACAGTCTCCTAAGACACTTCAAATGATTGAGGAAATGAGTTATCTCATATGTCTCAGCAATTGGCAGACTCATATATACTATGTATACGCGAGACCGAACATCTATTTTGCAGTTGGAGTAGTCAGTAGGTTTCAGTCTAACCTATTATTAGATCATTGGGTGGCTGTGAACACATTCTCAATTATCTTAAGAGAACGTGAAATTATATGCTTGTACATTCTGGCGAGATATGTGTTAGATAATTATGACCCATAGCGTCACTATTTGTAAGAGACATTGTGGTTTTTGTACAAATTAACTATGTGACAATGAAATTGCATTTTATCATTTTGTAAGTTGATTACTTAAATATATAAATGATAAAAGTCCTTATGATTAGTTCCGGATTATAAGATATGAGACAGTATCAATCCATAACGGTTTAATCATTAAATATCCCTAGTCGTAGTATTATCGAGACTGGACATCGATAATGCGGAATAGACTAGTATTGCACTTGTGCGTGTTATGGAAGCGTAACAACATAGTTCTCATATATTTAAGTATTGGATACTTATGCAAGTGTGATAGGAGGTTGTGTTTACCGATGGTACGGAAACAGCTTCGCTCTGGATAGACCCCGCGGAATCCCATTGGTAGTATGACTATGTGTCTATGGGAATCCGCATCAGGGTAGGTGTATTTGGTCTTAACCTGAGACTTGCATCGCTAGTACTTGCGACAATCAATACGCTTTGGTTTTGGTCGTCCAGGACTTTAACAGGTTCTGTGTACGCCTCTTCTGGGTTTATTGAGAATCGTAGTGTATTGGGTGTGATGTCAAGATGGAAGTATCACTTCAGTCATATGGAGATGATGATCACGCAGGGATACAGAACTGGTACTCTAATTGGTTGCAACCATCGGGATAATATGACATGGTCATGATTATCCGATTAAAGAGACTAGTTGCTTGTAATCCGATATATGCTTCGTACGGGGCAGACACTATTCCAGCCCCAGGCCTTGCATGTGACATCCGATACTGGATCGTAATACGCAATACTACGTATACTACGCCTGACATAGATTATATATTCCTTTAAGAATATTTCTGGAGAATTGGGTAGGCACGGTGCTTTGCTAGAAGCCAACCATGTCTCGTAAATCGGTAAAAACATAGTACGAGGTACGTACGTGTTCGGATAGTCCGACGACCGGATTTACTGCCAACATATCCAGGGATCTCATGGGTCGCTTCCCGAAGATTCACCGATGACGTATGATTCGAACATAATTAATCTAGGATTAATTGCGGAGAGATTTTATCTGGGATAAAATACTATTTGAAGAGAGAGAACGATTAATTTGGAATTAATCGATAAAATAATATATTCGATATATTAAACGAAATTAGATTTCGACGCGGAATTAAAATTGGATTTTAATTCGGGCTAACGAATTAATTTAGAATTAATTCGCGAGCGACGTGAATAGTAATTTTGCTAGGCATAATTATTTAATTAAATTTGATTTAATTACGTCGCAACGGAAAATTCGTTAATTCGGAATTAACGAACCGAGCCCGGAATGTGTTTGCGGGCCCACTCGGATTTTGAATTAAAGTGGGGCCCACAAGTCACATCGCAAGTCACATCGTCCTGTCACTTTAGTGATGGAAGTCATGTCACCTTTTGTGATTGACAACCAGTCACTATTCATGATGGGAGTTGTTGAAGGCATTGAATGCCATTTTCCCTCCATTTTGCTTTTGCTTTTTGGAAGCATATACCAAAAAGTGAGAAGGATTTTGTTTTTTAGAAAACAAAAAAGAAATTGAAACTCTCTCTCTCTCTCTCTCCCAATAGCTCAAAACTGTGAGCTCAAACCAAGAGGAAAAATTGTTTTTTCTTTCTAATCTTTCTAGCACATTCAAGAATCATATCAAGGTGATAGGGAAACTAATCCCTTGAGCTTGGAATCAAGATCAAAGCTTGGAGCTTGGATTCAACATTCAAAGAGGAAGCTTGGACTCTCAAATGACACCTTGGCCGAATTCAACAAGGAATTTTTTGTGTTCAACGCATCCAACATCCGTTCTTTGTAAGTATGATTCCGCCATACTTACTTTCGTATTCACATGATTTCATTTATTGCTTTATATGATCTTGGAATGTCTTAGAGACCAACAATGGTATCATGAGCCTTATTAAGCATGAAATTGAACTTAGGGTTTATATTCTAAATTTGGGTATTTTTGATTTGAGCATGTTTTGATCAAATTGTTTGTTTGAGTATGCTTGTATGTTAATAACTTGAGTTATGCATGATCAATTTGTAGAAAAATTAATTGGATTAATTTTCCCAATATGCAAGGCTTGGCCGAATACTATATGCCCTAAAAGTCATGGTATTTTTTGTTTTTTTGATCATTGGATGAGTT
The DNA here is from genome assembly GCA_019454045.1 of Zanthoxylum bungeanum. NCBI lineage: Eukaryota > Viridiplantae > Streptophyta > Magnoliopsida > Sapindales > Rutaceae > Zanthoxylum > Zanthoxylum bungeanum. The sequence goes on along the minus strand of SKCR01045755.1, from coordinate 57,730 downwards.
TAAAGACTTGGATAAATTGATTAATGATTTAATTGGATTGAAATCGAAATCGGATTTTAAATCCCTCAATGTCGTGAGCTTCAAAGCATGAAATGAGATGATTTTTGTTTCAATAATGTTGGACATGTATTGATGATGAATAAGCATGATTAATTAATTAGATTAGTATTTTGAAATGTTAATTTAAATAGTTAATCATGGCTAAGCACTTTAATTAATTAAATTATGATATTTGGAATATTAAAATTTAATTAGTTGGGCTTAATTTAGAATTGGGCTTAAAATGTTGTATTTGGGCCTAATGGGCTTGGTTGGGCCAAGTTGGTTTAGGTCAATTGGATTGGATCCAAATTGGGCCTAAATCATTCCATTAAGTCCAAATATGACAAATGGGCCTTTTATGTTTAATTGGGCCTAATGGGCCGAAATTGGTTTCTTGGCAAATAGGGTGATTCCTTAATTGGGCTTTGGTATTTGGGTTTGACCCATATTGACCAAAGTCCATGCCTTAAGAAATTAATTGAAAGCCCATTGGACTTTAATTAAATGACATTGGATGTTAATTGGGCTTTGAGACCCATTTAGATTAGATTTGGAATCTAAGTCGTAAAGGCGCATTTAAAAGTGTATTATTTAATTTGGAATTAAATATAGAATTAGTATTGAATACGAATTAAATTAGATTTAAATTGTAGTTCGATATAATTCAAGAATTCGTACTTTGAGTACTTATTCTTAAACGAGTTGGACTCGCGCAAATCAAATCGTTGTTTGAACATTGGATGATCACTTTATTCAAAGATTAATTAATTGGATTAGATTGATTGAATAACATGCTTTGGTGAATACATGGATGTGTTGAATGAATAATGTATATCAGATGGATATTAGAAGGGAAATGGCAATTTTGGAAATTGTTGTAAATTTAGAATTTATTAAATTGGACCTGCGTGTCCAGCCTTATCTCTCTCGATTCTTTGTAATTCTCTTCTCACCTAATTCCCCTCAATGTTAATGAGGTTTCTTTAATTGTATTATGTAATTGGGTAGAAGTAGGAATAGTGCTAGCCGGGGAGAGGAAATGGAGTGATTTGTTCTAGGAACAATCTGTGAGATATCCATCCGCATATCATTATTAATTTATTTTCGCGCCTTATTATGCTTTTAGAATGCATGCTTAAGGGTGTATGATGAGACCTAACAAGATAATAAATTGGTTGCCAATTTACGCGAAAAACCCTCAACAAATATTAAGTGTTTTCCTTCCATTGAGTGATTCTTACTCAAGATCCAAGATTGGCACTGGTTTGTTGGCCAAAGTCAAGACCTTTGTCCATCGCGGATGTGTTTGAATCATGAAGGCTTTGTTCCATATCGTATGTCTTGTCTTGTCCAAGTTGTGATTTGTTGGCCAAAGTCAAGATCACTTCTTGTCCATCGACATCGATTACGAAGCTTTCCAAAGTCAATGGGTTCCGCTTAACTGGAATCATTAAGCTTGTTGTGCCAAAGCCAAGGCTTAGTTGATTCAGAGGAAAAAGGTTAGGAAAATATATTGGATATATTGGCATATATATTGTATATATGTTTCGGACTTGGAGGTCCACCTACCGGATCTAGGAATTGGATGAGATCCAATTGATCTTAGAGATCTACCTAGTTAAATATCATACAGCTTGTTGGCCAAAGTCAAGGTTGTGTGTTATTTAACGGGATCCTAGCCCACTAGGAAACTAGGTTTCCCGAGTACTCAACAGAGGGTTAGAGGCTCGCCGAAAAATAGTGGGAGGCTAGTATTGAATTTGCAATTTCGTTCAAATACTTAGCTTTACGCGCTTTCAAATTATTTCGTCAATTATTTTATTAGTTGGACTAATATATTATTATTTTTCTTGTAACAGTTAGACTGTACCCATACATCGTTAATCGAATAGTTTGACTATTGCGGTTAAGATGACAGGAAAGTTAAGCATTAGGGATATTGTCATGGGCGATAATGTCTTTAATGGCACAAACTTTCAAGACTGGGATATGAATCTCAGAATTGTTCTGGGATCCGAGAAGTTACTCTACACTATAGAGAGACCTCTTGGGCCTAAGCCCCGACCTGATCAGTTGCTTGAGCTAGAGCTTTGGAAGACTCATAGCGATGACAATGCGACTGCTCAATCGGTAATGCTTGCTGCTATGACTCCGCAATTCCGTCGTCAAAACAAGGGATTGGATCCCTATGAGATGATGGCGAAGTTGCATGATCTTCACCGATCTAATCTTAGATCGCAAAGATATGAGTTGCAGAAGAAGCTCTTCCGCGCTCGCATGTCAGAGGGTACGTCTGTTGAGCACCATGTGTCACAGATGATTGCTGACATTGAGCAGCTCGGACAGATGGGCATCGTCTTCGAGGCTGAGACTTCAGTAGATTTGATCCTACAGTCTCTCCCCGACACTTGGAGTGGGTTCATCATGAACTACAACATGTTGAACCAAGACCAAACTCTTGGAGAGTTGATGTCCACTCTGCGCGAAGCAGAAAAAGAGCTCCTTAAGGGCAAGAAGCGCGAGGCGCACTTTGCTTCAACATCTCAGACTCCAGGGGCTTGGCCCAAGGCGACTGAGGTGTCAAGAAGAAGAAGCATAAGAAGAAGGGCAAGGCCAAATCGTCAAAGGGTTCTGGGAACCTAAGGACAAATCCCAAGATGTATGTCTGCAGTGCGGCAAGCGGGGTCACTGGAAGCGTGACTGCCGCGAGTACAAGGCACACATGAAGGAAATCAAACATGTCTACTACTATTTTAAAAATGGATTTTTGATTCTGGTTGTGGAACTCATATATGTACTGATGTGCAGGATCTGCAGATTAGCAGGAGACTGGCCTCATGAGAGATTGACCTCCGCGTTGGAAATGGGACACGAGTCGCCGTTTTGGCCGTTGGCACTTTTGTTTTGGAACTGCCCTCGGGGCATGTACTTAAACTTACAGACTGTTATTATGTACCTAGTTTGACTAGGAATATTATTTCTGTATCTATGTTAGCCCAATGTGGGTACACTTTTGTATTTAGAAACACTGGGTGTTTTATGTATAAAAATGATATGGAAATTTGCACTGCTGATGTAAATAATGGTCTTTATATTTTGAATATGAATCAATCTCAAACATATAATGTAACAAACAAAAGGCTTAAAGTAAGTAACAAAGATGAAACTTATATGTGGCATTGTCGTCTGGGACACATAAACAAGACACGTATATCCACACTTTCGAAGAGTGGGTACTTGGACGGATTTGATCCAAATTCATATGACGTCTGCGAATCTTGTTTATTAGGCAAGATGCCTAAATCACCTTTTAGCGGTAAAGGTGTACGTGCCACCGAACTGTTAGCCCTCGTTCATAGTGACGTATGTGGGCCCATGTCTAGCCAGGCTAGAGGTGGATATGAATACTTCGTAACCTTTACGGATGATGCATCGCGTTATGGTTATGTGTATCTTATGAGACACAAGTCGGAAACCTTTGAGAAATTCAAAGAGTTTCGACACGAAGTAGAAAAACAGACCGGCAAAAGTATTAAGACATTACGGTCGGACCGTGGTGGCGAATACTTAAGCAATGAGTTTCTTGATTACTTGAAAGAATATGGTATTCTTTCACAGTGGACTCCTCCCGGAACACCGCAATTAAACGGTGTGTCCGAACGGAGAAACCGAACTTTGTTAGACATGGTAAGGTCTATGATGAGTCGCACAGAGCTACCTATTTCCTTCTGGGGATATGCATTGAACAGTGCAATACTTATTTTGAATAAGGTTCCGTCAAAGTCTGTTCAACAGACTCCGTATGAAATATGGACAGGAAAGAAACCGGGTTTCTCATTCCTGAAGATTTGGGGTTGCTGGGCATACGTCAAACGTTTGGAAGGTACCAAACTTGAACCCAAATCGGATAAATGCCTATTTGTAGGATATCCTAGGGAAACCAAAGGATATTACTTCTATCACCCACAAGAGAACAAAGTATTTGTTGCTCTACATGCGGTTTTCCTTGAGAAGGAATTCCTAAATGCAGTGATAAGTGGGAGGAAAGTAGAACTCGATGAAAATCGGAGTGATACTGTTCCTGGCACAGAATCCTTAACGGAACATGAACAGTCCATCAGGGATGAGACTGTACCACAATCTTCGAATACACAAGGACCGCGTAGGTCGGAGAGAGTCAGAAAACAACCTGAGAGGTATGGGTTTCTGATCTCACCTCATGTGGATATTAATCTTATTGAGGAAGATGAGCCGGCTACGTATGAGGAAGCGATACAAGGTATCGACTCCGGTTTATGGCAAGATGCCATGAATTCCGAAATGGATTCCATGTACACCAACCAAGTTTGGACACTGGTTGATGCACCAGAAGGCGTAAAGCCTATTGGTTGCAAATGGGTCTTCAAGAGGAAGACTGACATGGATGGCAACGTACAAACGTACAAAGCTAGGCTTGTAGCGAAAGGGTATCGTCAACGACATGGTGTCGATTACGATGAAACTTTTTCACCCGTTGCCATGATTAAATCCATTCGGATAATGCTTGCTATTGCTGCATATTTCGATTACGAGATATGGCAGATGGACGTCAAAACCGCTTTCCTTAACGGAAACCTTTTGGAGGATGTTTATATGCAACAGCCTGACGGTTTTGTCGTACCAAGACTTGCAAACAAGGTTTGTAAGTTAAATCGATCCATTTATGGATTGAAGCAAGCATCGCGTTCTTGGAACCAACGTTTTGATGAGATCATAAAAGAATATGATTTCGTTCAAAACGAGGATGATCCTTGTGTATATAAGAAGGTTAGTGGGAGCGCACTGACATTCATTGTCCTTTACGTTGATGATGTATTGCTTATGGCAATGACATTCCCATGTTAACATCGGTGAAAGCTTGGCTTTCATTAAAATTCTCCATGAAGGATCTGGGAGAAGCAGCCTTTATTCTAGGAATAAAGATCTACCGGGATAGATCTAGAAAGCTGCTTGGACTCTCCCAGAGCACGTACATTGACAAAGTGTTGAAGAGATTCAACATGGATCAGTCCAAGAGGGGACTGTTGCCAGTGTCACATGGCGTCACTCTATCTAAGGACATGTGTCCTAAAACTCAAGATGAGAGAGACAACATGAGTCGGATACCGTTCGCCTCGGCAGTCGGATCGATCATGTATGCCATGATATGTACGCGACCTGATGTCTCGTATGCTTTGAGCATGTGTAGTCGCTATCAGGCCGATCCAGGTGATGGTCACTGGATGGCGGTTAAGAATATCCTTAAGTATCTTAGACGAACTAAGGATGCTTTCTTAATCTATGGAGATGGAGAACTTGAGGTAACTGGGTATACCGATGCAAGTTTCCAAACCGATAAAGACGACTGCAAGTCGCAATCCGGGTACATATTTTGTTTGAATAACGGAGCAGTAAGCTGGAAATCTTCCAAGCAAGAGACTATTGCCGATTCAACAACAGAAGCGGAGTATATTGCTGCAGCTGCAGCAGCAAAAGAGGTAGTTTGGATCCGAAAATTCCTAATTGGATTAGGAGTAGTTCCGTTAGCAGCTGAGCCCGTTCCATTGTATTGTGACAATAACGGGGCTATAGCGCAGGCTAAGGAACCGCGGTCTCATCAACGATCCAAGCATGTTCTTCGACGTTTCCATCTGATTCGTGAGATCATACATCGTGGCGATGTGAAGATCGAGAAGGTCGCATCAGAGGACAACATTGCAGATCCGCTGACGAAAGCTATTCCTCAGCAAAAGTTTGAGCGACATGTACATAGTTCAGGTATTAGATGCTTGAGTGACTGGCTATAGGCCAAGTGGGAGATTGTTAGACAATTATGACCCATAGCGTCACTATTTGTAAAAGACATTGTGGTTTTTGTACAAATTAACTATGTGACAATGGAAATTGCATTTTATCATTTTGTAATTTGATTACTTAAATATATAAATGATAAAAGTCCTTATGATTAGTTCCGGATTATAAGATATGAGACAGTATCAATCCATAACGGTTTAATCATTAAATATCCCTAGTCGTAGTATTATCGAGACTGGACATCGATAATGCGGAATAGACTAGTATTGCACTTGTGCGTGTTATGGAAGCGTAACATCATAGTTCTCATATATTTAAGTATTGGATACTTATGCAAGTGTGATAGGAGGTTGTGTTTACCGATGGTACGGAAACAGCTTCGCTCTGGATAGACCCCGCGGAATCCCATTGGTAGTATGACTATGTGTCTATGGGAATCCGCATCAGGGTAGGTGTATTTGGTCTTAACCTGAGACTTGCATCGCTAGTACTTGCGACAATCAATACGCTTTGGTTTTGGTCGTCCAGGACTTTAACAGGTTCTGTGTACGCCTCTTCTGGGTTTATTGAGAATCGTAGTGTATTGGGTGTGATGTCAAGATGGAAGTATCACTTCAGTCATATGGAGATGATGATCACGCAGGGATACAGAACTGGTACTCTAATTGGTTGCAACCATCGGGATAATATGACATGGTCATGATTATCCGATTAAAGAGACTAGTTGCTTGTAATCCGATATATGCTTCGTACGGGGCAGACACTATTCCAGCCCCAGGCCTTGCATGTGACATCCGATACTGGATCGTAATACGAAATACTACGTATACTACGCCTGACATAGATTATATATTCCTATAAATTATTTCTGGAGAATTGGGTAGGCACGGTGCTTTGCTAGAAGCCAACCATGTCTCGTAAATCGGTAAAAATATAGTACGAGGTACGTACGTGTTCGGATAGTCCGACGACCGGATTTACTGCCAACATATCCAGGGATCTCATGGGTCGCTTCCCGAAGATTCACCGATGACGTATGATTCGAACATAATTAATCTAGGATTAATTACGGAGAGATTTTATCTGGGATAAAATACTATTTGAAGAGAGAGAACGATTAATTTGGAATTAATCGATAAAATAATATATTCGATATATTAAACGAAATTAGATTTCGACGCGGAATTAAAATTGGATTTTAATTCGGGCTAACGAATTAATTTAGAATTAATTCGCGAGCGACGTGAATAGTAATTTTGCTAGGCATAATTATTTAATTAAATTTGATTTAATTACGTCGCAACGGAAAGTTCGTTAATTCGGAATTAACGAACCCGAGCCCGGAATGTGTTTGCGGGCCCACTCGCATTTTGAATTAAAGTGGGGCCCACAAGTCACATCGCAAGTCACATCGCATGTCACTTTAGTGATGGAAGTCATGTCACCTTTTTTGTGATTGACAACTAGTCACTATTCATGATGGGAGTTGTTGAAGGCATTGAATGCCATTTTTCCCTCCATTTTGCTTTGCTTTTTGGAAAAGCATATACCAAAAAAGTGAGAGGATTTTTGCATATGGTTTTTTAGAAAACAAAGAAAAGAAATTGAACTCTCTCTCTCTCTCCCTAAAGCTCAAAAACCGTGAGCTCAAACCAAGAAGGAAAATTGTGTTTTTCTTCTAATCTTGCTAGCACATTCAAGGAATCATATCAAGGTGTTAGGGAAACTAATCCTTTGAGCTTGGAATCAAGATCAAAGCTTGGAGCTTGGATTCAACATTCAAAGAGGAAGCTTGGAGACTTCTCAAATGACACCTTGGCCGAAACTTCAACAAGGATTTTTTTGTGTTCAACGCATTCAACATCCGTTCTTTGTAAGTATGATTCTGCCATACTTTATTTTCGTATTCACATGATTTTATTGCTTTATATGATCTTGGAATGTCTTAGAGACCAACAATATGATCCTCATGGGATATACATACTCGGATTTTCAGACGGATGTTGATTATAGGAATGAACATCTGGATCAGTGTTTACCCTAAGTGGTGAGGCCATTTTTGTGGGAGGAAATAAGCAATCTTGTAATTGCTGACTCTCCTGGAGGCTAAGTAAAGTAGCTTGTGAAGTAGCTAAAGGAATAATCTGGATCCAAAAAATCTTGGGAGATCTGGAGTTGTTAGAGATTGGATAAACCACCCATAATTATTGCGATAATAGTGGTACAATTGGCAAATTCCAAAGAACCAAGAAACACAAAGAGGAAAGTATATAGAGAAAAATATCATCTCATCAGGGAGATAGTGCAGAGAATAGATTGTTTCTGTCATAAAGATTGCAACCACAGAGAACTTGGTGATCCGTTTACAAAGACTTTATCTGCTAAAGTGTTTGAAGGTCACCTAGAGGGTCTAGAATTACATGACATGTCTAATTTACTCTAGTGCAAGTGGGAGATTGTTGGGATATATGCCCTAGAGCTTCATGTAATGTAAACGGAATTATTTATATTATAAATAAAAGATGCATTATTTATTTATCAATATTTTGATTTAAATCGCATATTGTAGTTATCTTGTTTACTCTTGATTACTTATGTGCCTTCAGATTTAGTGTATGAGTGTCATACACAAGAGGATTTAAGTCTAAAGTTAGTGATTGCGGACAAAAAGTACTTGTGGTTATCGTAGTATAGTTGGGGTGTTGATTCCTCAGATAGATGGTTACAAGGACTGATTTACTTGAACAAAAATATTTAGCAGTAACTTAATGAAAAGATAGATTGAATTGATAATTTAAAGTAGAGATTAATAGAAAAACATAAAAGATATCAATAGAGAGAGGCAGTAAAGCAACGAGAATCCCTCTTGTATCAAATTCCTATATCCAGTTATTAATTCATGTTATTACTCAATTAAAGGTTTCACATCCCAAATCAACAATCGGAAAATATTCAATTCTAAGCTATTAAATTCTAAGGTAATTGATGATTTATTTTCTCTATGTTAACAACATACAAAGTCATCGTTAGGACTTATCTAATGTCGATAATATACCCTCAGACAATACTGCAGCAGAAGACCAAATCATAAAATAACTTTAACACTCACAACTGGGTTTATAAATCACTCATAGAAGAAGCATGACTGGAGCTATATGCAAGTTTGATAAAAACAGTTTCTGGATTTATATAATCAAAAGATAATAAAGAATAACAAACATCAATTGTATTAACGTTTAAGAGTTTATAGGAATCAACAACATGAATATAACAAATCAAATATAAGAGTTCATCTTTAGTGTTGCCTAAGAGATTAGTTTCTCCATGCAGAAGATAGACACAACCTAAAGAGATTACAAGCATCATCTTGTTTGTTATGAAGTTTCTTCATTCTTCAATCCCAAAATTATGTTTGTGCCTCTTGTTGTGTGTTTTCTTCTCTCTTCTTCTCCATTTTTTCTCTCTCCTCTTAGGGTTTTGGGATGAACTTGGATTTATATAGAGAAGTCTCGTAGGCTTTATTTGCGTAAAAAAACGAACTAATAAAAAACCCTGGATTAAAGAACTTATCGTTTCTAAGATTTCACCCTAAAGAAAACAATATTCATCATTGGATTCATGCTTTACTATTAAGGACTAAAAACAAACAAATTTTTTTATAACAAGTATTATCATGTGCATGCATACACCCCCACACTTAAAACTTGCATTGTCCTCAATGTAAGATAAATATAACGAAACCGGATTAAGGAACAACACTACCAGACCTGGAGTTGATCAGGTTTCTGCTGTTACGACTTTAGTTGTGTGGCTGTGTAGGTTGCATTAACACCTGCATAAATACTCATGCAAAACAATACAAGCAATTAGCATACAATAAAATAAAAATAAAATAAAATAAAATAAATATAGATGCAAGGGTTGCCTCCCCACTAGCGCTAAGTTTAATGTCTTCAGCCAGACGCAATCACCCAATTTATCATGGTGGCTTTCATATAGCGGACCGAGTAGTCACATGTTCTTTCTTCTTCGGCAGACATTGGTGAGTAAGACATAAAAATGAATTTTTGTCCAGCTGTAGTATTTTATCCATTGACCCCCAGGGTTTGGTGATTGTTGAAATTTTAGACTGCACATATGGAAAAGTTGGTTCCACATTCTTTTTAACTTCCCATGTATCATCTTCAAGTGAGCACTAACTCTCATTTTTCTCTTTTTACGGTTCTTTGGGATCAGGTCCAGTTTGGGAGGGTTAGATTCATATTGTGTAGAAGCTATCTCCGGTAAGACTGTGTCTAGCATGTATGTGTAGTGGAACTCGTCATCTTCTCGTGGTTGTTTCTCAACATGGAAGATATTAACTTCCAGTGTCATGTTTCCAAATATCAACTTCATGAGACCGTTCCTACAATTGATAAGAGCATTAGCTGTAGCAAGAAAAGGTCTACCTAAGATAAGTGGAATTTTTGACTCAGTGTTAACCACATATTGAGTATCTAAAATTAGAAAATCAACAGGGTAGTAGAACTTATCAATTTGTAATAAAACATCCTCAACTACTCCCCTCCCCGCGGTGTTCTGGTAGAGCGATTAGCTAACTGTAAACCACTGATGTAGGTTTAATCTCTCCAAGTCCTAGCTCCTTATCGATCGAATATGGCATGAGATTAACACTAGCTCCTAAATCTAATAATGCTTGACCAAACTCATTTGTGCCAATGTGACAGGTAATGGTGGGACATTTTGGATCTTTGTATTTTTGTGGAGTCATCTGCTCAATTACTTCACTAGTCTGCTCTGTCAAAAATATAGTCTTTTTCACATGATGTTTTCTTTTTATGATGCATAGATCCTTCAAAACCTTCGCATATGTAGGAACTTATTTTATCACATGTAACAAAGGAATGTTGATTTTTACTTGCTTAAAATGTTCTAGGATCTCACCATTATGGTCTAGAAATCTTACACAGTAGGCCTAAGAGCTTGAGGGAAAGGTACTCTAACTGGGATATGTGGCATTTGTTCTTCCTAAGGATTATTTGTACTACTATCTTTGATGTCACCTATAATGTTGGGGGTGTCCTGTATCCCTACCTTTTTACCACTCCTAGTGAATATGGCATTAGCACATTTTACATTGGATGTCTCATGATCAGCGTGTGCCATGTGTTGCCCGTGTGGATTAGGTTGAGCCTGAGATGGAAATTTTCCTTGTTCTTGCACACTCATGGCATTGGTCAACTTAGAGACTTGACTTTTTATCTCTTTATTGTCCTCAACTACTTGAGTTATCAGTGACTCAAACCTTTGAATTGTTTTGCTCTGGGCCTATATAAATGCATGTACAGTATCCTCTAAAGAATTCCTAGGAACGGCAGGTGTGTGATACTGGAGAGCACTATAACCTTTGGGTTGTGATGCTTGAGGGGGTTGTGATATATGGGTAGGCTGATAAGACTCTTATTTCCAACTAAGATTGATATGGTTCCCCTAACTAGGATTATAGGTATCTGAATATGGTATATAAGGCTTCTTGTACATCCCTAAGGTATTGCATTGTTCCTCATATGTTCCCCTCATCCCACCATATACAGGACATTCTTGGGCTAGATGGTCAGTTCCCTAACACATAAAACATACCCCGTGAGGTTTTAGCTGGGCTACTGCATGTATAGTCTTGCCATCTTTGGATATTAAGGTTTCAATCTGTCTAGTTAATATCTCAACTTGTGCCTTAAGACCATCATCTTCCCTAAAGTGGTGTATGCATCGGCTAGAAGAAGTGGGGTGTGTCCTATCAGCGCTATCAATGGAATTAGGTCTAGTCCAAGTGTGAGATTTCTCAGCTAGGTCATTTAAGTACTATAATGCCTCATCATGGTCCTTTCGGATGAACTCACCATTGCACATTGTCTCAACGAATTGGCGCTCTCTAGGGGTTAAACCGTCATAAAAATAGCTCACTAAGCGCCAACTCTCATATCCTTGGTGAGGACAACTCGCTAACATCTCCTTATACCTCTCCCATATTTGATAAAGGGTTTCACTGTCTTTTTGGGAGAAGGTAGATATTTGTCTTTTCAAGGCATTCGTCTTATGGTGTGGGAAGTATTTGTTAAAGAATGTTTATGTCATCTCGCCCCATGATCCTATTGACTGAGGTTTTAGAGAATACAACCAGCTTTTAGCTCTATCCTTAAGGGTAAAGGGGAAGAACTTAAGTCTAATTGTGTCAATGGTTCCAAACCGGTCATGGAAAGTTGGTACAACCTCTTCAAACTCTCTAATGTGCACATAAGGGTTCACGTTCTCCAAACCATGAAAGGTTGGGAGATACTGTATCATTCCAGGCTTAAAATCTATATGTGGTACATTAGCAGGAAACATGATGCACGATAGTGTAGTTGTGCGAGTTGGGTGGAGGTACTCCTCAAAATTCCTCATAGGTGGTCTCTCATATTCACTCATAATATGTGCACTAGAAGTGCAGGGTGTGGCAAAAAGATTGTCAAACAAACTCTCTGAGTCTGAGTTTTCTTCTTCAGTCCTAACAAATCTACCCAAACATATCTCTACGTCTAGGCATGCAATTAAAACACAAGTGAAACAAGGAACATAAATAAAAAAAATAAACTAAAGATAAATAAATAAACAAAATAAACAAAACTAAAAAAATCAAAACTAAACTAAAATTGAAATTTAAATAAAATAAAATAAATAAGTAAATAATAATAATAAAAATTATATGGAACAAAGTTACCGCTTTTGTTGTTGACCAATCAAACCTGCTCAAGTTGTTTGTAAACCGTCTCCCCTGTAACAACGCCAAAATTTAATTACGCCCAAAAAGTACTTGCGGTTATCGCAGTATAGTTGGGGTGTCGATTCCTCAGAGAGATGGTTACAAAGACTGATTTACTTAAACAAAAACGTTTAGCAATAACTTAATGAAAAGATAGATTGAATTGATAATTTAAAGTATAGATTAATAGAAAAACGTAAAAGATATCAATAGAGAGAGGCAACAAAGCATCGGGAATCCCTCTTGTATCAAATTCCTATATCTAGTTACTGATTCCTGTTATTACTCAATTGAAGATTTCACATCCCAAACCAACAATCGGAAAATATTCAATTCTAAGCATATTAAATTCTAAGGTAATTGATGATTTATTTTCTCTATGTTAGCACATACAACTGGGTTCATAAATCACTCATAGAAGAAGCATGACTGGAGCTATATGCAAGTTTGATAAAAACAGTTTCTGGATTTATATAATCAAAAGATAATAAAGAATAACAAACATCAATTGTATTAACGTTTAAGAGTTTATAGGAATCAAGAACATGAATATAATAAATCAAATACAAGAGTTCATCCTTAGTTTTGCCTAGGAGATTAGTTCTCCATTCAGAAGAAAGACACAACCTGAAGAGATTGCAACAGCATCCTATCTGTTATGAAGTTTCTTCATTCTTCAATCCCAGAATTATGTTTGTGGCTCTTTGTTGTGTGTTTCTTCTCTCTTTCTCTCCTCTTTTTCTCTATCTTCTTAAGATTTTGGACGAAATTGGGTTTATATAGAGAAGTCCCGGAGGCCTTATTTGAGTAAAAAAATGAACTAAGCAAGAACCGTGGAATACGTATGTGCATCGCGACGCGTGGCCTGCGTTGCAGGATCTGAATCCTGCATCTCTGCTTGCTTCCCGTGCGCTCCTGGCACATCCATAAGGTCCCTAAACATGTGTAATTGATCCAATCTTCATGTTCCATTGCTTCATAATAATAACAAAAAATATACTATAATTAAGATTAAATACATGATAATTAAGCCAAGTTAGCGATGTTCAAAGTACACTTTCATGCACTTATCAGTTAGTAATCTAAAATAGTCCATATATAGCAAATTAAGCGGGTACGTTATTTCTGGTTTATCTATAGCTACGGTCCATTCTATAATTATATGACGACCTTGATCCGAGATCATCCATGTGGTGACATGAGAATGGAGGCACCTTATATGATGTGATCATATAGTACTAGACCTAAATAGAAATGAATTTCTCATAATATCTGTTAAATAAAGAAATTCATTTCAATATACTAGATGGTCATATATGGATTGATCTGAATCCTGAGTGTACTACGAACTCCTGCATGGCAGACTATGTCCTTTGATTTACAAAGGTGAGGTTGGTGTAGCAATCCCGACCAATAGCTACGTATTTTGGGGAAATGGTTTGGTGTGTAGCTGGAGACATTTTACATAGATATGGAGTTCACTCTTTTTCCAAGAAGTAGTTGAGTATCTTTCTTAAGGATTGATTCGGTACTTGAACGATTAGAGCGCTCAAGTATTTCCATTACGAATAGAAAGATTAATATTCATAATGGTTATGAATAAATCGTTCATTAGAGAATAAATTGTACTTAAGGTTGTTGACGGTTGATTTTGGTCTCAGGGCAATATGGGGATATTACTCCCGAGACAATCCTCCCTCAATAGTGAATTTGTTTGGTTATGGGGGACCAAAGGCAAATTTAGCAAAAGACAGATAAATGCACCAATCAACAAGGAGACTTAACGTGGTTCGGCGGATCTTGGTCCGACCTACGTCTACGGGCGCAAAAAGGATGATTCTTTTATTACTCAAACACGCTTCTCAGCTCTGCTTCTTCTTGTTTTTTACAAGTCTGATCTTAATGATTCTGATGCCCGTTGTACATACTCTACCCTTCTATTTATAATAACAGAGAAATCAGATTCTTTCTAGCATAAGGATTCCCTAGTTGAAACAATCTCTTTTTCCTATGAAGATTCCTAATCCGCAACTGACTCTCTTTATTTATCCTATCAGGACACTGATTTATCAGTTTCCGTGTGAAAGTAGGATAATTTATCCCCCTTTTCCCGGTAGAAATAGGATGTCTTATCTTCTGGGCATGCTTCGCCATCTGGTCGGTCTAGACATGGTCGGTCATCATGGGCTTCTGAGCTGAGGATGCTGTTACCGAACTGATAGTGCCTGGTCACCTGGTTTAAAGTGGTCGGTCGCCCATCGTCAAATGATCGGTCTCTTATTCATGTGGTCGGGTCGTCATTTAATGATTTCGACCAAGATGGGAATTGCCCCTTTTACCCCTGCCGTGCCGCTTAACTATCATAGGGCCTTTTTACACCGCCAACATCTGTCCCCTAGTTCTTGGTTCCAACGAGTATGCGAGTTGGTGCCGGGAACTATAAAAGGAATAGTTTTTTTTGCTGGCGTGCTACCATAATGTCCTCGGTTTCGAATGTAGTGCTCGGCTTTGATTCTTTTCCCTTGTCAAAACAAAACCTTTCACCGCCTTTTCAGGCACTTCTTTCTCAAGACGCGCAGTCGTCACATCTGCTATAAATGCCCATCAAATCACCTTTTAGGGTTTTACCCCCAACCGGACACTTGTCGAGCATCTGTCTGTTTCCCGCCAAAAGTGAACAAGATCAACCGTCCGCTCCTAGCATCTAAATATATTCGATCTCACCCGTTCATTCATCTTTTTGGATTTGTTCCTGAAGTCGACACCTGGCGCACATCCGAGACTCTACTATGATCCGACAGTCAGGATTATTCTGATGTTGTAATGAGAAGGTGAACCGATATCCTTGCATCTTTCTGGAAAAATTCTATCAACTTCAAAAACTCTTCTTCCCTTCGGCTACGAAACGTCTGATTCAGTTTTACTCAAAGCTTCTCAACGTATTCACCGCTTTCCGAGCAGATATCAAGTAAGTTTCCCGAACGACCTTCTTCCTCTCCCTTTTTTCTTGCTTGCTGTGCTTTTTGTTGTAGATTTCATGGTTTTTGTCGGATGTTGCTAGGGCATTTAGAACTTCATAGATTTAGTTTTTTCTGGAAACTTTAGGATAACTTGCGAACCCTTGGTCGTTTTTCAAGAATATAGTTGTAGACTGACCTTCCCCTTTTATTTTTCGGATGCCAATGATGTCTGACGACAGTTCTTCCCCTGAAAACCCTGCTAAACCCTGGACCCCCTTCCTGAAGAGCTTTCCTCGGGCTCGGGAGCACCCAGCGTGGAAGACCTCGACACTACCCCCACCCATTCTGAAATCGAACAAGATACTTACCATCAGAGGGTTCCTCGGAAGGATCTGGAGCCCGGTGACTTTGACAGCTCGGCTCTGGACATGGATCGACCCTCTAAGATAACCGAGGATGATCTAGCACTACTTCGGAAATGATATGACATCTCGATAGATATTGCTCTTGAGGTCCATCTCCCATGTAACCGTGCCAGTCAGCCCGACGATGGTTCCGTGGCCCTTCTTCCAGCTTTCTTCGAGTGCGGGCTCCGGTTGCCAATTCAACCCTACTTCGCCTGGATGCTGGCTGAGATGGAGATTGCCCTCTGTCAACTGAGTCTAAACAGTTGGAGGATCTTGGCCGAGTTGTATGTAGCTTGGAATCGGGCGGGGCTTGGCGAACCTTCTTTTGAAGAATTGAAGAGGTTATATACGGTTGAAGGCCAACCCAAAGACTCACCACGATTGGTACTATCTTCTGCCTATGACAGTTCATCAAACGTTATCCAAAAACTCCCTGACTCCAACAAGAATTTCAAAGATCTTTGGTTATGGGCCACTGGAGATTGGGGACGGGTCCTGAGATCGTATGAAGAGGAGATCTTGGTCTCGGACATCTTCAGAGCGGGAGGTCAAGAGTTTAACCTTTAGTTTTCCTGCCCTTAGTTTTTTTTTATGTTTGGATTCTCACCCTTTTTTTCTATTCCTCCTAGCCTGTTGGAGGGATGCTCCCAAGGTCTCCCGCCAGGTTCAGAGGCAGGTATTCTGGGCTCGGCGATATGCCGCCCATTGGAGGGAGTTGGTGAATGATACGACATTTTTTGCATTGGGACTTGTTCGGGCCGTTCCTCCCAAGGTTTCGGGTCGGATAGGTAGATTCCTGTTTGATCTTCTAGCCAACTCCCACGTTTATTTAGCATGTTTGATGTTGTCTCCATTTTTTTTTGTATGCTCAGGTCCTGAACCATTCTTTTGTCTTTGCTTTTGCAGGCATGTCGAAGAGACCAAAATACCTTGATCGGTTGACCGGTGCTGCGAAGAAAACTAGCCCAGGTGGAGCTAGTACTTCTCGGAAAAGGCCTGAAACTTCTAAGGCTGGAAAGGTGGCCGAAGAGATGGAGCGTCCGAGCTCTCAAGGTCTGTCTTCGCCTTCCGGGGTGCCTTCGACGGGTGTTGCCCGCCCTGGTAGTACTCCAAGGTCTTCTAGAATGAGGAAGCGTCTGTTTGGTACTGTGGACCCGATACTGGGTCGGGAGTTGGAGGATGAGCGGGTTCAGAATAAGGAGACTCCTGCTCAGCATGAGAGGGGGTCGTCGGGGGGTACTTTTAAGAAGCAGAAAGGTTCTGTGGTCCTTGGGGTTGACGACCTCGGGAAGAATATTAGGGAAGCTACTTCTCATTTGGTGCCAGCTTTCAATGAGCTGGCCAAGGCCGTACCTCCAGAGAAGATTCCGGGTACGAGGACCTTCCCCCGAGGAGGTGGTAGCGGAGCTGTGTTCTCAGATGGCTAAGGTTGTGTTACTTTCCCTCATTCTTGCTGTGTCCTTCTGACTTAGTTTGTTTTCCGATTCTTTTTGTTTCTTCTTGGTAGGCTAACTACCTTACGGCCAAGAATAAAGACCTCTTTTTGAGCCTTTTTTCAGAGGGCGGTCAAGCCCAGAGGCTCCAAAACCGTCTCTCGGAAGTGGAGGCCAGGCTGGCTGATAGGGAAGAGGCGATAAAGAATCATGAGATAGCTGCGGCCGAGGCCGTCCGTACCAATAAAGCTTTCAGGGCCGCTGCTACTTTGGAGAAGAAAAATGTCGATGCTGCCAGAGAGGATTTGAAAGCTGCCCAGGCCGAGGTTAGGATCTTACAGGTGGAGGTGTGCAGTGAACAATCTAAAGTGCGGGCCAAGGATGAAGAATTGGCTCGGGTCCGTGATGAGCTTAAGAGGAAAGAGGCTGAGTTGGAGGCCGAGAGGGATGCAATCCGTCTTGAGGGGGTTGGTGACTGTACTGAGATTATACCAATGGTGCTGCCCGACCTGGAAATGGGGCCAATCCATGCAGCCATCCGTTTCTGTAAAGGGGAAATATCTAAAGAGGAGTTTCAGAAGTGGCTCCCCATTCTTCCGAGGAGGTGATGGATCCCGACCCAATTTTGATTGCCCCGGTCTTCTCAGCTCCTCAAGAAGACCGACCTGATGCCCCTGCCACATAAGAGATATGGCCTGAGGTTATTCCTGCTGAAGAGGTCCGACCTGAGGTTCCTCCGACCCATGATACTATACTTGTCGAGCCCTCTTCATTTGCCGATGTAGAAGCTGCTGTCCCTTGTCCTGAGTCCGAGCCGAGCCATTCGCCATCCGGTCCTGCTGAAGGAGAGTTGTCTGCCCCTGCGCGGGCTGATTGACAAGGGGGTAACCCAAATGGGGCCCCGTGTAATCTTGATATACTTCTCTTTTCTTGTGATACATTTTTTCTTTGTTTGGGATACATAAGTTTATTAATATATTTCCTTCTCTTTGTACTCTTCTCTTCGTTCTATATGCTTTCCCTTGGGTTCTTCTAGCTTGTTCTGAGGATGTTTCTTAGTGGGATGAGCTCATGTATTGAGGGGACATTGCCCGACCCCGAGCTGGGATAGATACTTGGTCCTGGGGGGATGTTACGTTCCCAGTCTCAAAGACAGACTTGGTAGGACGTATCCTGACCCCGAGCTGTGAGAAAACACTTGGCCCTGGGGGAATGCTACGTCCCCAACCCAAAAAGATAGACTCGGTGGGATTTATCCCGACCCCGAGCTGTGAGAAACACTTGGCCCTGGGGGAATGCTACGTCCCCAATCCAAAAGACAGACTCGGTGGGACATAGCCCGACCCCGAGCTGAGAGAGGTACTGGGGGAATGATGCCTCCCTAGTCCAGAAGTGCTGACTCGGTGGGACGTAACCCGACCCCGAGCTTAAAAAGGCATTTGGACCTGAGGGAATGATGCCTCCCCAGTCCAGAAGTGCTGACTCGGTGGGACGTAACCCGACCCCGAGCTTAAAAAGGCATTTGGACCTGAGGGAATGATGCCTCCCCAGTCCAGAAGTGCTGACTCGGTGGGACGTAACCCGACCCCAAGCTTAAAAAGGCATTTGGACCTGGGGGAATGACGCCTCCCCAGTTCAGAAGTGCTGATTCGGTGGGACGTAACCCGACCCCGAGCCAGTGGTACACAGAGGTCTCGGCGGAATGAAATCCAACCTTTGCAGTCCTACCGACCTGGTACAGGCGTCCCCTTGCCAGACCGGTGAAAAAACTAAAACAAAATTTTGGAAAGTAAGATCAAAAGGGTGAGGGTGACTCAGCACTTGTCCCAAAAAAAAACTTTTTACAAAAGTAAACAACAACACGGATGCCTCAAAACAGCGTCCTGTTCGAGGCTCGAGAATGGAGAAACAGCTGACAAAGATCTGTCAATCAAAGAAACTTTTCCAGATGAACAGTTGTTTTCCATGAAACAACAGGAAGTCCCTTGGTATGCTGACTATGTCAACTACATTGTGTCAGGAAAATGGCCGTTGGAATGGACAACTCAGTAACGGAAGAAGTTCTTCAAATAAGTCAAGCACTATGTCTGGGATGAACCGTACATGTTCAAACGATGTGCTGATCAATTATTTAGACGGTGTGTTCCACATGAGGAAATCAATAGTGTTTTACAGCACTGTCATTCATCACCATATGGCGGACACTTCAGCGGAAACAAAACTGCAGCCAAAGTCCTACAATCAGGTTTGTTCTGGCCCACTCTTTTTAAAGATGCTTATCTTTTTGCTTTTCAATGTGACAGGTGCCATAGAATGGGAAATATTTCCAAGAGAAATGAAGGACCATTGTAAAACATTCTAGAAGTGGAAATATTCGATGTATGGGGTATTGATTTCATGGGACCCTTTGTTCCATCATTCGGAAACCTGTACATCCTGGTTGCTGTAGACTACGTCTCCAAATAGGTCGAAGCAATTGCACTGCCATCCAATGACTCAAAAGTCGTGATCAAATACATGAAAAAGAATATTTTCACTCAGTTCGGAACACCTCGTGCGATCATCAGTGATGGTGGCTCGCATTTCTGCAACAGATACTTCGATGCACTCCTATCCAAATACGAAGTTACTCACAAGGTTGCCACATCTTACCATCCACAGTCAAATGGACAGGTTGAGGTTTCAAATAGGGAAATCAAAAGAATCCTAGAAAGAACCGTTGGATCAACAAGAAGGGACTGGTCAACAAAACTAGATGATGCATTATGGGCCTACCGGACAGCTTACAAGAAACCCATTGGTATGTCCCCATATCGATTGGTGTTTGGAAAAGCGTGCCATCTTCCAGTTGAGCTTGAGCACAAGGCGTACTGGGCACTGAAGAAGTTGAATTTTGATTCACAAGCTGCAGGAGAGAAAAGACTTCACCAACTCAACAAATTGGAGGAATTTCGCCTACAGGCTTATGAGAATGACAAATTGTACAAGGAAAATACCGAAAAATGGCATGACCGAAAAATAGTGCACAGACAGTTGGAACCAAGGCAGCAGGTGTTGTTGTACAACTCGATATTGAAACTTTTCCCTGGAAAGTTGAAATCTAGGTGGTCAGGTCCATTTGTGATCACTCAGGTTTTACCTTATGGAGCTATTGAGTTACTGGATCCTAACACCAATAACATATTCAAAGTTAACAGTCAGCGTGTCAAGCATTACTGGGGAGAATCATTTGAGCGACAAAAAGAAAGTGTCACACTTTCAAATCCAGCCTAATGATCAAGAAGTCAATTCTAGCTGACGACTTTAAACTTAGCGCTCGCAGGGAGGCAACCCATGCAATTTGTGTATATATTGTGATTTGGTGTGATTTAATTTTGTGTGTTTAGTTTTTGCAGATTAAGTCATTTCAGGATGAAAGAAGCTCTCGCAAATCTTCACAAGCAATTTCCTTCTCTCCCTCAAAAATCTCTGATGAAAGTCTACAAAGCTCGCTTGGAACGGATGAGGTTACTGACAATCCATGGTGTTCCTAATGATATTCGTTGGGTAATTGAAGCACGGGTCCGATTGGCAGGTGAGTCTTCTGACTCTTTTATTTCACATCTGCCTGGTTTTGGAAGAAGCACCTATGTAAAGAAACGTAGAGCTAAGCAAATGGGTGTTTGTTATAAATGTGCACGCTGGAATTGCAATACTCGTTGTCGTTCTTTAGGAATGGTGTCTGATAATCGCGAAGACAAAATTAAATTCATTAGGGATGGCTTGAGTAAGGAGTCTTTAGATGATATATCTTTGACTCTTGAGACGCATCCCAGTGGATATGTTCACATAGCCTTTCGCAAATTACATACACAATTTCAAAAGGAAAGATAATTGTTAAGTCTCGGGAATCTGACTCAAAAAGACCATGTTTGCCAATTTATAAGAAAATTAGATGGGAAGCTTGTCCCTGACGCATAGACGTCAATCAAGCCGCTACTTTTCTTGTAAATATTATATCTCTTTATCTTTTCCTAATAATTGTAATTTTTTTTGTTGTTTTCTTTTATTTTCTCCGACAGGATCCAGACCTTTTTGACTATCACGATTTGTTTAACTAATAATTGTCATTTGGTAGGTACTAGTGCTATTATTTTACTCACCCTTTTCAGGTATTATAAATTCAACTCATCTTTGCACTTTTGAAGACATCCAGAGTAAAACATGGAAGCCACTTCAAGAAGACGAGTTGAAAATATTTGTGTGTTTTGCGGTAGTAGTGTTGGTACTAAACCACAATACGTAGAAGCAGCACAAGAATTGGGTCGAGTCTTAGCTGTAAAAAATATGCACTTAGTATATGGTGGAGGCAATCTTGGACTAATGGGGATCGTTTCAAAGGCCGTACAGGAAGGAGGCAGTCATGTTTTTGGAGTCATCCTAAAACCCTTAGCAGAGGCAAATGTTATTGAACCATCAAACGGAGAGGAACTGATCGTGCCAGGTATGTCTGAACTTTTGGTAGAAATGATTAACCGTGCTGATGCTTTTATTGCTTTGCCAAGTGGCTTGGGTACATTGGAGGAAATATTTATAGTGCTATCTTGGGCGAACTTGAACATACACCAGAAACCAATTGGGCTGTTTAACGTAGATGGATTTTATGATTTTCTTTGTGTGTTTCTTGATGATGCCCGAAGAAATGGGTTCGTGTCGAAACCTTTAAAAGAACTCCTCTTTACTGCCAGAACTGCTCCGGATCTAATAGACCAACTCTTAGCCTATGAACCACAAATTGACATTGTCCTTTCAAAGATAAATTGGTCAGAGGACGATCGTGGTAGAGGCGTCGTGTTAATCTGGATCTTAACCTTTAACTTTTCGTATAGAATTTCAGCTAACCAGGTACTATCTTCTAAACTCTTCTTATTCTATTTAAGACATTGGGGACAATGTCTCATTTAGGTTTGGGGGAGGGGAATTAGTTGATTAGTATCTTCCTTTTAGTTGTGTGTTTGTTTTTTATTTTTAGTCCTAAATTTTTCGAAAAATACAAAAAAATTGAAAATTTTTCAAAAATTACAAAAATATTTTGCGTTTTTGTGTTTTTATTTTACTAAAAAGGTGGAATTGGTAAGATATAGCTGAGTAAGGAGTTTCCACTCCTGAGACGTATCTCAAACCTATTTCGAAACAAGTTATTTTTGTTTATTTCCTTTTAAATTATTTAATTTGTGAATTCTCCATAATACTGACTAAAATGGATCTTCTTATGCTCAGTTGACAGGTATTATCAACATACATGAAAACATACGGACATGAGCTGTAATTGAAAAGTTTGTAATATTCAGTGCTCTAGTTTAATTGGAGGAAGCATCTCAAAAAGTGATGTAGTAAAAAAAAAACTGAGATCCGAGTTATTAAGTTTGTAAGGGTGTTTTACACCGTGCCCTAAAACCAACTGGTTTGGGAGTAACTGGCCCAAAGCTCGCTACATGGATCAAAGATGCTGCAAGAATATATATATCTAAAGTCTGAGTAATTAAGTCCGTAGGGGTGTCTTAACACTGGTGCCCTAAAGCCAACTGGTTTGGGAGCCACCGACCCAACACTCGTTACATAGACGGAAGGTATTGTATATAATAAAAAAAAATCAAAAATCAAAGAAAAAAATCAGAAAAATGAGAAAATTATTCCATTGCTACAAAAAGGTGTGAAATCTGATAGAACTTTAGGACAAAAAATTACTCTCTTATCAACTGCACTTATGACTGTTGTGGGCAAAAATGAGTTGATTAATATTTTGTTGGCTGTGTATATGGAGAATGGTAAATATAATCGGAGAATTTACTTATTTTGTAATTTAGAATGAAACAAAACAACTAGTAACTTTGAGTAGAAGTTTCACCTGATTAGTCACTAACTTCTTTATTCTCTTTTCACTTGTCTTTTTGCTTTTGTGTGCATTAGTTTCACTACCTTTTTACTTTTATAAAATGTTTGTGGGTATCATTGTTGTAACCATCACAAGACTACAACTCGTCCACTAGGGACACCTAGGGGTTTAAAGGCTTGTTGCATATGCTAAATGCAACCGTGATCCCTACGAAAGTGGCTTAGTTAAATTTATTATGTTATTTTATTTTGTGTTTTGCTCGAGGACTAGCAAAATGTTAGGTTTGGGGGTGTGATGAGAAGTAAATCTATCACTATTTCCCACTCATTTAACCTAATATTTTTTTATAGTTTCTTGAGTTTTGTGAATATTTTGATGTGTTTTTGTGTTATTTTGTAGATAAATACATTTTCAGGACATTCTGGAGGTGATTTGGACCAAGACAGTGAAAATTGGAGAAATGGCATTTTGGTAATTTGGCGTCGCGTCGCGACGCCTAACATGCACCAAAGCTGCTAACGTGCGCCGGGTCAACGGGTCAGAATTGAGAGAGTTTGACTTTGCTAACGTGCGCCGTGACACGTGTCACCATCACAGCCGATATGCTAACGTGCGCCGTGCCACGTGTCATCATCCTACGGTGCCGACATTACTATTTCCATATGTGCCACGTGTCACTCCACCGTCAGCGTCCACATCATCGTTCCACATCAGACCGAGTCACATCCCCCATCACCGCCACGTCATCATCAGCCAATCACGAAGTGCCACGTGTCGCAATCCTATGGTGCCGACAGTCGCCATCGCCACGTCAGCATAATATTGAGTTGTTAGCCGCCTCGCCACGTGTCGCCTTATCTTCTTATCCGAATTGCCACGTGTCAAGCCCTTAGCAAGCCACGCCAAAGAGAAGCTGGCGTCGCGATGCCAAAGGCCTTGGCGTCGCGACGCGGAGGCTTACCGGGGTCTATAAATTGAGCTCGAGATTTCAGTTTTAGATGCACCACTCTCTCTCATCTCTTTGATGTAAAGAATGAGTTTCTCTCTCTAGTTTCTTTTAGTTTTTAGTTTTTAGTTTTTAGTTTTGTAAATAATTTTAATTACGTTCTGTAATAATAGTAATTTACTTTCTTACTTTTTACAGTTTTTACTATTCACCATGAGGAGGTAACTTCCCCGGCTAGGGTGAAAGGTAATTCTTTTACTGTTGCTATTTAGATTAATCTCCCTTAAATATAATATTTTCACTACTTAAAATATTGACTTAATGAGGATGATGCCGCCAGATTGGTCGGTTGGTAATTCATTTTAATCTGGTTTAAACCTGACTAATCAAGGATACCGCCAGATTGGTCGGTTGGTAATTAATTTTCTTACCGCCTATATGGCAGGTTTATTTTGGTTCCGCCTTATTGGCTGGTTGGACTTAATTTGACTTAATCAAGATACCGCCAGATTGGTCGGTTGGTAATATTATCACAAGTTTATATATTATTTTATGGGAGATATCTAAAATAGTAAATAGTAAAAGTAATTCCTTTTACCTTAGCATTTCATTTTATTTTATTTTACTTTTCAATTTCTACTTTACCGCATTTTTACTTTCGGCATTTTTACTTTGTCTTTTATTTTACTAGCTCTAGTTATGTGTTGTAACTAAATTAGTTATCTAGGGTTGTGATGAATTCCAATATCACCGGTTTATAAGGGGTTAGATTATAGTTTGGGTAATATAAAGATTTATTTATTGAGTCTTAATCTTAATGCTTTTTATTAACTGGCCACTAATAAAATTGACTAGGTAAACTTAAAATGAACTAGACATAGGGATTTTAAGTTTAAGACCTTAGACTCAATAGCCCACGATCTTCCTTGAGGATATATAACCATTTAATAGATTTCCTTACAGGATAGGAATATACCTGTCGGGCGGGGGTAGCCTTAATTGGAACTTAATCTTAATGAATTCATGTAATTTTGGTTGACATAGACATATGGTTCAATTGGGTTATACTGGATATTTGTAGTTGACCATCGGAATAGCCTTTTACATAATTTAGTGTTCCAGGTTAATAAATCAATATTTTACCCAACTATATGATAATCACTTCACATTAAATAATATTGGAAGAAATCACAACCCTAGATAGTTTTTAATATTGAATTTTCTTAAAACCTACTTTCGATAATTTTATTTACTTGCTTTTAAATTTAGAATCGTCACCATTTCAAATCAATCAATCAACCTGTTAGATACTAGTAATCATTTGACCTCATAAAATTAATAGATTAAGTATTAAGTCCTCGTGGGATCGATACTTTTTATACTACTTGAACGATACGTACGCTTGCGTTATACGTGTGTGTTTACGCCGGTCAAGTAGTTTCTAAAAAAAATATTTCTCCCTCACATGACAAACTCTTTTAAGAGAAAAATCACAACTTTCACACAAGAGTCGGTGAAAACACTTTACCAATGTTGGACGAAATTTAAAGAGATGTTGAATATCTGTCCACATCACGGGTTTGAAACATGGAGGCTGGTTTCCTACTTCTACGAGGGTTTAACACCCCAAGATAGACAAGTAGTGGAAATGATGTGTAATTGTGAGTTTATGGATAAAAATTCCGAAGATGCACTAGATTACCTAGAACACATAGCAGAGAATGCACAATAATGGGACATGGTTGGCACTTGTAAGTCGTCTGTAAAATCACAGCCATCTAGTAGAGGTATGTTTAACCTTAGGGAAGACCATGACCTTTCTGCTACGCATGCATCGAGTTAAAAAATTTGAGGCATTAGAAATGAGGAAGAGTGATCATGTCAAGTCAGTTCAAAAAGTCACATGTCATATCTAGAACTCAAATGAACATGTCGCATAAATTTACCCAACCTTGCCAGCCCTGCATGAATGTCTCATTGACCAAGTCAGTTCCATAAACACCTTCAAGATACCAAATCCAAACCCACATTCCCAAACCTACAATTCTGGTTGGAGAAACCATCCAAACTTCAATTGGAGGAATGATAACCAAGCACAACCATCGCAAAAACCTCCCAGGTACACCAAAATTTCAAAAATTCATAGAGTTATGCACCATATGTCCCACTACCTAGGAAAACCCTTGAGGATACCTTGCATGCATTCATTGAGAAACAAGAAGCCATCAATAATCAAAGTGTGAAAACATTGATTGATTTGAAAGATATTTTCTCCAAAATCACTTCTGCATTGACCAATAATAATAAAGGGAAGTTTCTTGCACAACCATAGCCAAACCCTAATAGTCATCAAAACCCTCACGAAGGTAGTTATAATAGTCAACACATAGACCAAATCAAATCTGTTATTACTCTTCGCAGTGGTAAGGTCATCCACAAACTTATTCTTGAACCTCGCGAAGTTGAAAATAAATCAGATTCAGAGGGTAAGGAATGGGTTGATGAAATATTACTTATTGTTGATGATAATAAATTTTCCCATGCACCTCAATTTCATCAAGTATTAAAAACAAAGAATTCGAATCATTCCCCAAAGATTTATGAAATATTCAAACAGGTAAAGGTCATTATTCATTTGTTAGATGCCATCAAGCAGATACCATATTATGCCAAATTTCTGAAAAACTTGTGCACCGTTAAAAGAAAACATCAGGTAAGAAAGAAAGCTTTTCTAGCTGAATAGGTAAGTTAAATTCTCTCAACCGATAATGGATTGAAATAAAAAGACCTTGGTTGTCTAAATATTTCATGTATGAATAGAATCAAAAAATTGAACAGGTTTTGATTGATCCTCGAGCCAGTGTAAATTTGCTTCCACTTTTGATTTACTAACAATTTAATATTGGTGAGTTAAAACCAACTTCAACTACTCTTTTACTTGCCGATAGACCAGTCAAGGTACCGAAAGGAATTGTGGAAGATGTGTTATTACAAGTCGATAAATTCATATATCCTATGGATTTTATTGTCTTAGAAACACAACCTGTAGCATAAAGTTATAAGCCAATTCATGTAATATTTGGTTTCCCATTTTTAGCAACAGCTAATGCTTTAATTAATTATAGGAATTGAATCATGAATTTGTCCTTTGGAAATATGACGCCGGAGCTTAATATTTTTAACATGTGTAAACATTATACGATGAGGATAGTGAAAACAAGAGCATGAAACTAATTGAACCAATTTTGAAAGGGGAGTGAATCTGACCCTATGAAAATTTGTACAGCTAATTTTCTTAAATTAAGTACGCAATTAGATTCAAATATTTCTAATAATTTTTCTTTATTTGATTCTACACAGGTATAGGAAGACGATGGAGGGAAACAAAATTCTGAGGAACTAAGAATACTTGAAAAAGAGAAACATGAAGAAGAACCCAAATTGGAATTAAAGACTTTGTCTGAAGGATTGAAATATACGTTTCTTGTAGAGAAAAAAACTTACCCTGTCATAATTTCTTCTTTTCTAACAAGCGATCAAGAAGGTAAGTTGTTAAATATGTTGAGAGAATATAAACAGAGAATTGGATGGACTTTAAAAGATATAAAAGACATTAATTCTTTAAAATGGACATGCATAGTACAATTCAAAGATAATGTCAGGACACGTTGATCACCCAAAAAATATTAAACAACAAGAAAGAAGTAGTTAATGTAGGGGTTTTTAGGGGGTGAATCCGGTAACGCAGCGGAAACGGTGAAAATCCGATTTTCAGATTTCAAAAATTTTTCTTGGATTAATTAAATAAACATATTTATTTAATATTCCAATAATCAAATTATGAAATAAAATTCAATAAATCATATTTAAGTGAATTTACCAAATTACCCTTACTTTGGTATTTTGTCCATTTTAGTCTGAAATTGATCTAATCAATTTTGAATAATTCTAAATCATTTCTAAGATGAACTTAGCATGTACAAAACATCAAAACACCAAAGCAACCAAAATCCCCAAATTTTGACTCCAAAGCCGAGAGCACTAGTAGGGGGGTTTGTGCATTTTGTCATTTCATGCATCAAAACACATCAAGATGTAATCCAATGAACATGAAACTTTGTATGCATCATATACACACACAAATACACAACATATATGAAAATCCCCAAATTTGGAATTAGTCATGAACCCTAATTTTTTAATTTCCACAAATTGGACAAATTAGACCAAATACATTAAATCAATTACTTCAATCATCATTCTTCCATCCAATCCAAGTCTCAACACAATGAAACAACTCAAGATCAAATCTAGGTCATTTAAGAGTGGGTCAATAACTCTAGATTAGCAACATGGTTTCCAAAACCTTAAAAGAAAGCTTATTACTACAATAGTCATACACTTCCTTCATCACACATGCTTTACACCTCCATCAAAACTTCCATAAAAAAAAAAACACAGGAACAAAGAAAGAAACAACTTAAGAATATCATATATTAAAGCCTAGAACCTAAGGAACAAATTCCTTACTAATAGCAAGTTCAAGAAACTTACTAAAAATCCAAGCTTTTTGATTTTTGTCTTTCTTTTCACAAACTTCCTTTGGCTTCTTCAATGGAGTTTCTTTTAGTAAAGTGTATTAGGTTAGAAATAAAATGAAATGAAAAAAAAATATATACTTGTGGCAAAATATGCCTTGGCCGAATTTGGCTAAGCCAAATACACCAAATTCATTTCAATTTTATTTCACATTAATTTGATCAAGTTGATTAAATATCCAAAAACACTTTATTAGATATTTATAACTTGGTCAACAAAGGCAACTTAATCATTTAAATCAAATATCCAAATTTAAGATATTTATATTTTAATTAATTTAATCATTTAACAATTAAATAATTAATTAATTAATTAAATACAAATATATAAATATATGTATAATATTTACATTAAATATTAAATACATATATTCATATAGGATATTAGTCAAATAACTCATTTTGACTATTAATTAATGTGTATTTAAATTAATCAAGTATTAAATGTAAATACACAATAATTAGGCAAATGACTATCTAGTCCCTTTAGCACGTATCTTGCGTTTAACCTTAAACGACTTTATAAATAATCAATATTATTTATTAATGTTGCTCTAGTGCTCTATGAGTATGTTTCATTATTGAGACTCTCTAGATTCAGGTATATCCGTCACGAAATCTAATTTCGTGTCCATAATCTATCCACCCGTAGATTATGACGATCACGGATAATCTCGCTGAACCATACAGGTTGAGGTCATGGCAAATGTATAATTCCTCCATCACAGGTATCCGGATAAATCCCAGAGATATAGATGTAAACGTCAAATCTCTATCGGGATTATCCAGTCGACTATTCTATTAGCAATCTCTAAAAGAATGTTTAGAACTAGCTTCTAAACTTTACCACGGGCCCATGGTTTTAACTGATTGCTAATCATATGGACTACCTATGCTCTGATACACAGAACTGACGGATCCTATCTTGATACACATAGGACACCCTGAGGATCTATCTACACCCAATGAACAGGCGGAGGTCTGATCTAAATAGATCGGTGACGTGACTGCCGTCTAAGTGTAGAAGATGTCTCATGTGCCCACAATGGCATCTCAAGTCTAAGAATCACAAGTGCTACTCAACCCAAGAAGATTCTTATTGACGCTGGTGTACCATCCATTAAGAATCTTCGGTGAGTCGTTCAGTGTTTATCCGCTATAAACACATACACGTCTATATTAGTCTCAAAGACTTATGGTTCATTGAGAAACCATTGGAATCATATATTCCAGTATACGACATGTACCGGTCTCAACGGGTTTACTATACTGACCAAGTAGTGTAAACCTTGACCAGGAACTGTCTGAGAATGACAACGTCATGATACTTCTCAATGTCCGTTGCGACGCTTTTGCAACTGTATCATGACTAATCATTCTAGGGTCATTACGTCTTTACCATTTAATAAAATAGATTATATTATATAAACTGCATATATTATTCATAATAATAATGTTTTACAGAAGCATTCAACAGAAATACAACCGGGAATTGGCGCTTTGAGCACCAACCCCAACAGTTAAAACACGAGTCTTTAAATTTCTTGATTCATTCATCTCTTATATACCTGGTTTGGAGAAAAAACACATATGCTAAGAAATAGAGAGCTAAACAATTAGTGTTTGTTATAAATGCGCACGTTGGACGTGAAACACTCGTTTCCATTCTTTAGAAATGATGTCTAAAAATCGCGAAGAAAAAAATCAATCCATTAAAGATGGCTTGAGTAAGGAGTCATTGGATAATATATCATTGACTCTTGAGACGCATCCTAGTGGATTTGATAGATTGATTCGTAACTTACATACATAATTTCAAAAAGAAAGACAACAATACAGTCTCGAGAATCTGACTTGAAAAGACATTGTTTGCCAATTTATAAGAAAATTGGATTGGAAGCATATCCTCAACCCATATAAGGTGTTCAAGCCGTTACTGGACGTAAAACCAGAGGAAGATGTGAGCCACAATCACAACTAACCAGTACATATCATTTCATTATTTTAATATTTAACCTTTCTTTTTAGTGGCAGTGTGGTAGATTCAATTGTCAATTCCACACTAACCATGTGATGTCTTCTAAACTATACTTCTTCTTATTCAGACATTGTGGTTAAGAGAGAGGATAATTGACTATATAGTTTTTTAATGTTATTGTTGTGTTTTAATTCAAAATTTTTGTGTTGTTGTTTTATAAAATAAAAAAAATTATCTTGTTTGTGCTTTGTTGTTATTTTGTGTGTAAAAAAATTTATTTTTGTTTTGATTTTATTTTGTGGTTTTTTTTAAAAAAAATACACACAAAACAACAATAAATTTGTGACTAACCAAGTGAAATTGTTGTTCAGAGATGGCAATGTAAGGAGTTTTCTCTCCTGAGACGCATCTCAATGTAATTCGTAACAAGCTATTTTTTGTTTCTTTCATTTTGAATCATTTAAATTGTGAATTCTCCATAATATTGATTAAAATTGATCTTCATATGCTCATTCGACAGATATTATCAACATACATGGTAACTTATGATCGTGGGTTGTAAGTGAAAATTTTTTAATATTCAGTTTTCTAGTTTGTTGGAGGTAGCACCTAAAGACAATGAAATTTGTGTGTTTATAAAAATATTTACTTAGTAACCGGACATATTTCCTCAGAAAATAGTGATTGTTCCCGTAAAACGATAGTGTAACCTCCCGCCTGATGCCAGGATACTACAGGTATGAGACAAGAAAACTCATCTCCATAAGCCTCTAATGCTACTAAAATTTCAACATGACCTCTACTAAAAATCATGAAACCTGGATCAAAGACCAATACCTCGAGGTGACCTGTAATTAAATTCAAAAGCAACCAATCTCACTCATTTGCAAATAGGCCTCCAGCCTACCAAATCTCAACTCTTATGCAAATAGGCCTTCGGCCTGACATTAGACAGATAACTATTAACAACTACGTGCTTAACACGAATAAAATTATACATATGAAACAAATAAATAAAACTAAGGTTGTGGAGCCCATAACACATCCCAGAACAATACAACGACTCAAGACCAACTTGAGTGCATCGGGGTCATCCGCTGTCTTTAAGACGCCTCTAGTAATCTTCTAGCTCTTTGAGTCCAATGTGAACCTACAAAACTAGCAAACCGTTGGGGTGTGAGCTATAAAGCTTAGTAAGTAGCTCATGTCTTATGTAATATATCAAGTAACTATAATAACATAGATAGAATTCAAATATATGTAAATATACAAAAACTTATAAATCTCATCTCTACCTGATGGCCGTTTACGTATATTATACCATAATAATTTAGTCATTGTACTGAATACAACATTGTAGTAAACTTATTTCTCGATTCCACACTATACTACGTATCTACAGAATTCTGGCATCTCATTAACTTATACCTACCAAATCACCCAAACACGTGGCTAAGGCCATCCCAAACAAGTGGTGGTTTAGTCAGCTTAACTATAGCTGGTTATTTCATATGGATTACGCGAGCTAAAACGTAAGTATTTGCTAACTATGAGCTGTAAAACTTTTATTGAAACACTGAGCTGAAACCTCAAACCTCTATACAAAATAAAATACCGGCGCTTAATGACATCTATTGGAATCCTCACAAAATTGTATTGTAAATGTGATAAACACCGAACACTCAACCCTTGCATTAATATCATAAATCGACCATGCATCTCAACATACAATTTATACATAGTACATATTTATAGCGTACTACCATATTCTTCATTGAATTAGAACTAGATATAACTAAACTTCCATATCAAATAAAATATCTCCACCAGATAGGGGAACCAGCTGTGCAAGATCCAAATTCTAGAATCACATAAGGATAGAGTAACAACTGCACCTCGCCCCATGGAGCAAGCTATATGCAAAAGCTAGAATTTCTATGTCTAAATTTCGTAAAACTTTGATACAAACTCTAAAAACTGTATGGATTTGTAATACAAGAAATCCCATGTATGGTAAATATCAAAGCCAGCTGGGAGTATAACCGAATTCAAAATCTGTGATGGTATACAAGATCAAGTAGTATCTCAAAATCCTATACATGAAATTTCAATTTGGTAATCAATTGGAAATCAATTCTTTTATAAAAGTAAACAGTTATGCAAAAGGATTTTCATGAAAATCTCCATATAACTGATAAAATCAATTCCAAATCAATAATTTCATAACTAGTGAAATCAAAAATCACGTACTCTATAAAACTCTTGTGTAAACTTTTGAATCTTATAGCTAAAAAATCACATGAAAACTTATGAAAATTCTTTAATCTGGAAACTTTAAAAGGCATTGTAATAACTTGGTGATTAGGGACATTATGTATCGTCATCCCTCTAAGCACTTGTATGAAATCCTCTATAAAAACTGCTATTTAGGGGCGTTACGTATCACCATCCCCTAGCCCCGAATCTGTATATGTCCATGTCACTGTAACTAGGATCCAGGGGAGTTACATATCGTCGTCCCCCGATCATGGATCTGTATTTGAATCCTCTATAAAATCTGATGTTTAGGGGCGTTACGTACGTCCCCCTAAACACCTGACTAGTGCCATGGGGCGTTACGTATCGCCATCCCTCACGACATTGAGGCTGAGATCTAGAGGTATTACATATCGTCATCCTCATAACCCCAAATCTGTATCCGTCCATGTGCACTGTGTCTTTCTTTGGGTATGCAAAATACATATACATCATCATAGTAACCAAATGAACATGTAAGTCATGCGATGTGATGCAATGCCATTTATCCATATATACATCAGCACAATCATCCAGAATCAATCACAAGCTAGTCACTCTCAGTCACCAATACATACAAAGTGGGCTCGTGCCATATTTCAACAAACACATCCATATGAAAAATGCTCGCATGTGTCATCAAACATATCAACATATTTCATACAACTGGACCCATACTCAGATCAAAGTTATTTCAGCCAAAAAAAAAAAAAACCTAGCTAAAGACTGGAAAACTTCATTAAAACCATTCTACATACTTGGAGATTTGCT
The DNA here is from genome assembly GCA_019454045.1 of Zanthoxylum bungeanum. Taxonomy (NCBI): domain Eukaryota; kingdom Viridiplantae; phylum Streptophyta; class Magnoliopsida; order Sapindales; family Rutaceae; genus Zanthoxylum; species Zanthoxylum bungeanum. The sequence continues at coordinate 23,791 of SKCR01045755.1, read as the reverse complement.
TATCTTTGAAAATGAAACATGTTATACTAAATTTTCATGCTGGAACTAGCTTACTAAAACTTAAACATAATAATATATCAAACAAAATCAATCAATCGTAATGTCATCACTAAATAATTATCAAACGCATCATTGGGAAACATAATTCCGGTGTGGAGTTTCACTGCATAAGTTATTGGCTATACTTCTTAAGAATGTAACTACAGAAACGTCAGCTATGTCTATTTCTAATCCTCAATACAGGAATAAGTGTCACTGTGACATCAGGGTTTGTCAAAGACATGGACTGATGCTAGTACATCTATAATTGGATGTCAAGTGTCTATTTCGTATATGTTCCTTCAGTTCCGTTGTCAAAGACACAGTGCGTGCAAGCCAATTTTTTTTTAAAAAAAAAAAAATAATTCCTTCAGTTCCGTTCCAGCGAGCTGAATGAATTAGGGTCTTTTACCCTAATTTCATCTGGTCTTCCCTAAACACTTCAAAAACACCCAAAATTAATTTTTAACTTCAAAACCAACATCAACACATGTTATAGAATAAAAATCAAGTTTTTCAAAATATAAATTATTTTTACAAAAACATAAATTTATTCTAAATACACATTTGCGTAAATTTTGAATCCAATACACAAACCAAATTAGAATCCCAATAAGAAATGACTCGTGAATAATTCTAGGTCACCCAAAGGTGGTCAAGTGATTCTAGAATGGTAGCCATAGCTCTAAGATTTGATCAAGAGTTCCAAACTCTAAATTATGTTTATGTCTAACATAAATATTTTGACTCAATTATAAGCATATTGTGTTTATACTTCCAAAGCATCCTAACACAATTTATTAGCCTTATTTCAATATTAAGCTATGTGATCATGCATCTAATACATAATTCATAACTTAAGAGAAGTTCAAACTTGCCTATAAAGCTTGATGCCAGGTCCAATTGTAGGCATTGCATTTTTGCATGTGAAACCCGATGATGAGTCTCAGTTGGAGGCACTACCTTTTTAGTTAAGGATATTGCGGGAAACGGTCGTCGGAAGGGAATCGGTATTTCGTTAGATCCTTATTCACTTGTTTAGCGTCAAGCTCGCTCGTTGGACCTCCGTTTTAAAGCGCATTTGGCCTAAAAAACCCAGAACCTTTTAATCTGGCCCAAACCCACTCACCAAACCAACACAACACCTAACCCACCAAGACAAAGCCCACACCACCACCACCTAGGCCCACACGCCCATCACCCTAAAATACTCCCAAATTAAATTAAATATTAATTAAATAATGTAATTGAATTAAATAAAATAATTAAACCATTTACCAAATTAAATAAGACATAAAATATAATTATACCAAATTAAAATATTGTAACTTCCTAACTTAAAATATCATATATTAAATTAAAGAGATGTTATGCCTAATTAAAATCAATCCTAACCAATTAAAATATTGTATTCCTAAACCAAACAAATCAAATATTCAACCTTCCTAATTCACCAAATCTGCCCCCCCCCTCAATCTTTGACTTTCCTTGCTCAACACAAAATCAAATCCCTTCCTTGTGAGACAAGGAGTAGCCCTAGCCCTTGTCTATATAAACAACCCCTAACTAAGACATGCATTCCTGGACACTCCTCTCTCACACACAGCATACACACACAAAAAAAAACCCTAGCTCCTTCACGTAAAGCACCCCCTCACACCATAACTCCACATTCACGGCTCACCTCACACACAAGCCTCACTGCCGCATATACCCCCCCTCACACACAAGCCTCATAGTCGCATAAACAGCCTTCATCAAGCACCCAACACACCTTACAAATTTCACTCAAACAGCTCACCACTTCAATTCCTTTCCCGCCAATACCACTCCACACACCTACCATTATCCATCAGCCCTCACGCACTAAAACTGTCTCCTTACATTCACCTAGCACTCGCCACGCACTCAATAAAGACGCCACTTGCCAGCCTGCCGCACGCACCGATACCACTCGCCCACACAAACCCTCACGCCACTATCACATTTTCTATCAGCCCACTACATAAACAAAGTTAACAAGCAGTGTCCTCACCAGCCCTAAACACGCTATAAACTGTCGTGTATTACCCCATTGAAACTGCCGCCTATTACCCAAAATTGTACCCCAAAACCACTAAAACAGTCCCCGAAACTGCACCCAAAACTACCCTAAAACAATCCTCGAAAATACCCCAAAACAGTAGCCTAAAACCACACAAAACAGTAGCCTAAAACATCAAAAACAGTGATCAGAAACAGACACGCAAACAGCAGCAAAAATACGTCAAAACAGTGAGGAAAGCACGGAGTCAAAACAGTAACTTGAGCAGCGAAACGGCGAGGTAAAACGCAAACCAGTGAACCAGAAAAGTTGAGGAGCTTTAACCCTACCGATCTCCATGAAACGCAAGTCCGAAAGTCGACAAAAAAGGTTAGACTTGAGGGTATTTTCCACATTCGTTTTCAGTTTTATTTTTATTATTTATTGAGTATTGTTCGCATGATTGTTATGTTAAAATGCATGTTGTCGCCCTTGAGTAGATAAATATGCATGTATTACGAAATATTGTATGTTGTGGCCTTGGAATAAAATGAAAGATGTGTCAACTCTCGCGGTATATCGGATGGAAACCCGGACATAAATTTCATATCCGATTCCGAATTGATGGTAGTATGATCTGTACTCGGGATACAACTCCACGTACGGCTTGAGTAAACGGCACATTCTTTTCTTTTTGATATTGCTTTGATTTATTTATTTTTCGTCATTTGAATTCCGCATATTACTTGTTTATGCATGATGCAATCGAGCGCATGGGCTTAGTAAGTCGGATTAAAGGTCCCCTATTTGGAGGGGTTAAAACCCTTTACCACGATGTTTTGCCGCGCCGGTTGATGTGTGTTCGATTGCATGTAAGATATGTTCAATCGGGCATACTAAGTTTGATGTTATTGTCTTTATTCTTTGTATGCATGATGCAATCGAGCGCATGGGCTTAGTAAGTCGGATTAAAGGTCCCCTATTTGGAGGGGTTAAAATCCTTTACCACGATGCTTTTCCGCGCCGGTTGATGTATATTCGGTTGAATATAAGATGTGTTCAATTGGGTATACGAAGTTTCATATAGTTATCTTTGTCTTTGTACGCATTGTAATGGAAAGCACATGGGCTTATTGTGTTGGACTAAAAAGGTTCTCCATTTGGGGGAAGAAAAAGCCTAAAAGGCTACCTTTACCACGATATTCGCCGCGTCTTTCATATATTGGATGCATCATTTACCTTAGTCTTGGCTTAACGTAGTATAATTCATATATCCATGTTATGATAGCATTTGAGTATTATTTCTTGTAGTATATCGGATGGAAACCAGACATAAATTCCGTAGCCGATCCGAATGGACGGTAATGCGGTCTGTACTTGAGATATAATTCCACGTACCACTTGGAAAAGTGCTCACATGTGTGGTTGTGTCCATATTAGTATCTTCTTTTGCACCACATCATAACATGCTTACTTTAATGCCTAATTGCATCCTTAAGGTCTTTTTGCATTATGTACTTAGTTGACTCTTTTATTTGTGCATGGACATGTAATGGCTATTTGTTTATGATATGTCTATGAAATCACATGTTCGCCATCATTTGATTCGCCTTTATGTGTGCTTGTGTGGTTAGGTGTGCTTGTGTTTCCATGAATACAATATGCCAATGAAGTTGTATGTTCGTTGCTACTTTGATGTACTTTCAAGCATGTAATCTTAGATGTGAAATTTAAGCAAATTTAGATGTAAGTTTTATTTTTTGTGCATATGGATTTAGAAGCATGATACTCTTGGAAATAAGTGTTACTTAAGCTTGATTAAATTATTACACAAATCCTTTCATTACAAGTGACATAAGTAAGGGACCATTCCGAACCCAATGGTTTGAGGTCTTCCCTTGCGAGGGGTGAGTGTGGCCTTAAATCTCATTTTCTCGGTTCACACCGGGTGGCGACTCCATTATTCTCCGGTTTAGTCCCCCGCGGGCTACTCTGTAGTCCCAACTGGGCCGCGAGCCCGGGACAACATGCGTCGCCCAAGTTCTGTGTCCCACACCAATCTACTTCTTCTTTGTTGAAATGGTTGGAGAACCTCCAAGGTGTGCAACTTTGACTTCAATATCCAATCTTGATTTTCAATGCTAGCAGGCTTCACTTCAAGATCCAATCTTGATTTCTCCTAGATGAAATGTTGTAGAGACCTCACAAGCTTCTCAAAACACTTCTCTAACTTAGGCTAATTTTTCTAAGAATTTACTTGTACTTGTACTTGTTAATTAAAAACCTTCCTAAAGCTTGCTATTTATAGCAAAACTTAGGCAAATTTTAATTAATAAAAGTTATAATCAACTTTTAAGTGGGCTTAATCTAATTTATGCAAATATGTATAATTAGGTGTGACTAATCTCCATTGTCGCCCACTTTAATTTAATCTAATTAAATCAAGCCAAGGATTAGGAAATAGATTAGTTAAATGTTTGTCACCTTGATTTAATCCAATTAAATCAAGCCAAAACCACATATTATTACATACTTACAATTACCATAATATCCTCAAATGGTAGAGATAATTATAATTTTACAATTAAGCCCTTGTGTAATTATTGAACTAATCCAATTAGGTCAAAGTAAATAATCATTGTTATCCAATAACACTTGATTATCTTAGTTGATAATTATAATATCGAATAATATCTTTTATCAAAATAAATCGGCTACCCAAGTGCTCAACGCGTGCACTTCATATTGGGACTCTCTAAGTTCAGACATGTTCGTCATATAAGCCTAGCTAATATGTACGCAATTCGGCCACCTCCGAATTCACGAAGAACACGAAAAACCATTCCGAACTATACAAGTCAAGGTCATCACATATGTTTAATAATTCCTTTGTCGTAGGCTATCCGAGTTGTGCTTAAGAAACATAGAATACACCGTTAAGTTTCCGAGAGGCACATCTCATGTCGATATGTCCAAGATTCTTCATAACAGATGTGATCCACCCTAGGTGATCGACTTTGGCAAAAGATTTAAGAATTGTGACTTTACTAACATGGATACCTAAACCACTTATGCAGTGGAGTGCATGAATAGGGTATGGGCGTGCAGAGTGGTTATGGAGGGTTTGTTTGGTTGAGATGCTTTGTATGGGCTCATGGGTGGTTGCATGGGTAGTATGTGCTCTTGTTATTATTGGGTGAGGGGCGTGAGTGGCATGGCTTGTTTTTATTAGTTTGTGATTTGTTTATTATTTGTTTTGTGTTTTGTTTATTTTCTTATTAAATTGGTTTGTATTTTTTTAATTGTTTGATTTTGTTTGAATTTGTTTAATTGGTTGGTGGCTTATTATTTTATATTTGTGCATGGAAGTTGAAGGGACACAGGGGTAGGTTTAAGGTTCGGGGCGAGAATAAATTTTGATACAGAAGCCCAACGAGCAAACCCAAGGTTAAGCGAGCAAACAAAAAAATCTAACAAAACTTAATTTTTGACTTTTCCCTTCCGTCGTCCGTTTCCCGCGACTCCCGCGACTTAAAAGGTGGTGCCTCCGTACGAGGCTCATCATTTTGATGGTATGCAAAAATGCATTGCCTACAGTCGCCCCCACTTTGATGGGACTTGTGCAGTGTGTGACAATGACAATTCTATCAAAGTACATGCAATGTATTTTTACTTACCTGTCTCGCCAGCTGCCACCTGACTCACCTGTTGCTTCGAACTGAATTGATTTGGTGGTGAGGTACTACGACCTCTGGGTCTTGTTCCCGAAGTGAGCTAAGGGTCTTGTTCCCTGAATTGAGTTGTGGGTCTTGTTCCCGATCTGAATTGTGTTGAGGGTCTTGTTCCTGAACTGAGTTGTGAGTCTTGTTCCCGATCTGAATTGTGTTGAGGGTCTTGTTCCCTGAACTGAGTTATGGGTCTTGTTCCCGATTTGAATTGTGTTGAGGGTCTTGTTCCCAATTTTTGAGTTGTGGGTCTTGTTCCCGTTTTGAGCTGAGGGTCTTGTTCCCTGAATTGTGTTGAGATAAGGGACTTGTTCCCTGAATTGCGGGTCTTGTTCCCGATTTTTTGAGTTGTGTTGTGTTGTGGGTCTTGTTCCCGTGGTTCTTGTTCCCATTTTGAGCTGAGGGTCTTGTTCCCTGAATTGTGGGTCTTGTTCCCGTGGGTCTTGTTCCCATTTTGAGCTGAGGGTCTTGTTCCCTGAATTGTGGGTCTTGTTCCCTGAACTGAGTTGTGGGTCTTGTTCCCAGACTGACACTGATGTGGGCCTCGCCCCAAACTGAAACTGATGTAGGCCTCGCCCCAAACTGATACTAATGTGGGTCTCGCCCCCAAATTGATATGGGCCTTGTTTCTGAACTGTGCTAAGATGAGGCTTTATTCCCCTGAGCTTTATTCTCGAAACTGTTTTGAAGGTGAGCTTATTACCCTGGGCCTTATTCCCGGATTGTGTTAAGATAGAGCTTTATTCCCTGATTATGTGACTGTGGGCCTTGTTCCCGAATCTGTATTGATTGTGGGCTTTTGTTCCCGAACTGTTGATATGAGGCTTTATTCCCCCGAGCTTTGTTCCCGAACTGTTGATATGAGGCTTTATTCCTCCGAGCTTTATTCCCGAACTGTACTGAGATGAGGCTTTATTCCTTCGAGTTTTATTCCCGAACTGTACTGAGATCGAGCTTTGTTCCCGAACTGTTGAGATGAGGCTTTATTCCCTCGAGCTTTGTTCCTGAATTGTACTGAATGTGGGCTTTATTCCTGAACTGTACTGAATGTGGGCTTTATTCATGAACTGTACTGAATGTGAGCTCTATTCCCGAACTAAGCTGGATGTAGGCTCTGTTCCTGAACTGAGCTGAATGTAGGCTTTGTTCCTGAACTGTACCGAATGTGAACTTTATTCCTAAACTGAGCTGATGTGGGCCTCGACCCTGGGACTCATCCCCGAAAACTGATACTGAAGCTGATGTGGGCCTCGACCCTGTGACTCATCTCTGAAAACTGATGTTGAAGCTGATGTGGGCCTCGACCCTGGGACTCATCCCCGAAACTGATACTGTAGCTGATGTGTCTCCATACCCGGAGTGCTATACCTGGAAAAGACTGATAATGATGTGGGTCTCGCCCCCAGAGTGCCATACCCGGCAAAGACTGATAATGATGTGGGCCTCGCCCCTAGAGTGCCATACCCGGCAAAGACTGATAGTGATGTGGGCCTCAACCCGCAGAGTGCCATATCCGGCAAAGACTGATATTGATGTGGGCCTCGCCCCCAGAGTGCCATACCCGGCAAAGACTGATAATGATGTGGGCCTCGCCCCCAGAGTGCCGTACCCGGCAAAGATTGATAATGATGCAAATGATTTATTTCAACATACTATATTGCTCTCCTCGAGACAATCTTAACAGCTAAACATATTTTCGTCCTCAACGAATGCTTTGTCTCAAAACCAGAGAACCTTCAAAGTACTTGATACACTCAACTCCGATCGTCTGAATAGGTGATTTGAACTAGACTCTTAGTGTGTATGTGTGCTAAGGCTCTTTCGCAGCTTGTTCCTTAAGTGGGCCAACTTGATGATTTTGCTTTGGAGAATCGAACCAGTGGGTCTAACCAACCTGGATGTCTTAATCACGTTTTGTGATTACTTCAGCGTACTCAACATGATATGGTCTTCGTCTTTTTTCTTGTCTCTTTCTTTTCATTTTGATTTTTTTTTTCTTTTTTTTTCTTTTCTTTTCTTTTCTTTTCTGACACACCTACCCTTTAAGGTAGCATTTCTCCTCATGGTGGTCCTAAACTCGCCCATGGGTAGCTTTACGCTTATCGGTTATATGTGGTCGATTTTTTTTTCTTTTTATTTCAGAGACTTTTTCTTTATTTCCAACCATATCATATATCATAGCATCAGTAAACCAGGTGGACTTCCAGGTAAACGGTCATTCACTAATCCATTATCTCTTCAACTAGTCACCTTACCAACCACTCAGGCTTCTACCGCTGAGGATCCCGTTAATCAAGTGCTCGTGAGTCTAACTGAGATCAATCCATTCAGAATACCGGACGAGAGCACGTCTCTCACTTATCGTTTCTAGGGTTTCTCCTATAGCATACAATGTCATCACCGGACATATGTCTAACCATCAAAGACTTCTCTCTCTCATTTTTTTTTACTCACTCACTCTGAGGAATTCTTCATTTCAACTACTGATAATGTGGGCTTCGCCCCCTGAGATCCATACTCGGAACTCGTACTGACATGGGCCTCAACCCAAGGGTTACTACCCAAATCCGACACTGTACTTAGTGTTGTTCTGATTGGCTTATCTCTGCCTCTTTCTCTGTTTTTTCTTCGAAACCTGTGAATACAAAACAACAGAATAAAGACGTGTGGCATGTAATGTATACGTATACATGTGTGGAGATACTCCCTGTTCTTGATGGGTGAGACCCTCATTGGTGCTCTTTGGCGCCATGTGTTTCCTCCTGCTAGTTCTTCCCTTTTCTGTTTCAAACCTGCAAACATAGGACAAACACAAGAATTGCAAGTACGTTATGTGTATGCATGCATGAATATGTTTCCTATCCCGTTGGGTTAGGCCTTCCGCCAATTCCTTTGGTGACTGCTCAGTCTTCTTTCCTTCAGGCAAAGTGCAGCTTCAATCTGCTTACATCGATCGACTCGGTGAACTCATTCTCTCCTAAATCTGGTAGTGTCACTGACTTGTTTCCCAATTTGGCGATGAACCGACTGATGTATTGAATCTTCCCAAGGAATACTCTAACTTTTTTTCTTAACCCAACATATATCTATGATGGCTTTTAAGGACACAAAAGGGTTAACATGATGCATGTATGCATGAAATGCGTGAGATGCGTGTGATGCAGAAAGAAAGAAATACAATATAAGTTGGCCCTATCATCATTTTAAAGCATTCAATCAGATCATTGCGCGGTGCAAACTGTCCCAGTTGAAAAGGCCCAACAAGTTTATACTTTGCGATAACATGGCTAAAAAACTTCAAATAATAAGCGGCCCAAACACAAAATGGCCATCGTCATTTAGAAGCTTTTGGCTCAATTGTCAAAGGACGCGAACTTTCCCAGTTTAAATGGCCCAACAAGTTCATATCTCTTGACAAGAGGTCCAACAAAATCCAAATGAGGATGATCCCAAACACAAACATAAAGAAATAACTTCTATTGGTCATACAACTAAGGTTCAGATGTAGGTTTCAGGAGTGTAAACAAAGGCTCTCGCTGACGAAGGATTGCCCACAACTAGGACTCCCCACTCAAGGGTTCAAACGACCAAGTGAGCGCACATTTTTTATACCTTACGGTACGTGCCAACGAGTTTTGGTGTGTGACTGACTGTCAAATGAATTTCCCGTTGTAGATTCCCCAGAGGGAGGGTGGAGCGAGGCTCTCTTAAGTACCCAAGCCCTTTAGGCTCTTATCGCTTGGTGACAGGAATAAACAACGAGTCCTCCAAATTAGTCTATCACAATAGGCTACGGATGAATGATTATCTAGGTGCCTTCACAGCTTTTCCTTATAGAAAGGTAGTGAGTGAAGGAAGACACCAAACCATCACCTAGCTTTAATGATGCCTTTGATTAAACTCCTTAAACCCACAGTAGACATGGTTAATTAAAGCACAAATCATAAACATTACAAGACATTATTTCGGGGCCGATTCTCTATCCCCAGTGGAGTCGCCAGAATGTAGGACACAGAAATGGACGACGCTGTTCCGGGCTCGCGGCCCGTTGGGAGTACGGAGTAGCCCACGGGGGACTAAACCGGATAATAATGGAGTCGCCACCCGATGTGAACCGGGAAAATGATTTAAGGCCGCACTCACCCCTCGCAATGGAAGACCTCAAACCGTTGGGTTCGGAATGGTCCCTTACTTATGTCGTTTGTAATGAATGGATTTGTTCAATATTAACCAAGTCTACTCAACATACATGTTGGTCAAAGTAGTCTAAATTATAGGTTTGCATGCTTCAACAGTAAACTTTTCATTACGACAAACATTCGACATCCACATCAAACACTGCTACAAGAATGGTAATCTAAACATACCACAACTTAAATTCCTAATACAAAAGGTAAATAACTAAGTCATGCTTACAGTAAAATAACATTCTAATGGTCTAATCATGCTCAAATGCAAGTTGGGTAAAATGAAATACATGAATCTTTCAAGTGGTACGGGGCATTGTATCCTGAGTGCAAACCATAATACCGTCCATTCGGATTTGGCTATGGAATTTATATCCAGGTTTCCATCCAATATACCACAAGAAAGAATACATATTCCATTCACATACTAAGTCATTATTTCATGCGAACAAATTCCAACAACATGCTAAAACTAATTATTCAAGCTAAACACATTTCCTAAATCATTATTTCATACGAATAAAATAAATTACATACTTTCTAACTCATTAAGTCATGCGAATAAAAATAACAAATTAACTAAAAATAAATGATGATAAATAAAATAGGTGCCCTCAGGTCTAACCTTTTTTGGTCGTCTCTCGGAAGCGCGATATTTGGTCGTCGGAAGGGTTGATGCTCCTCAACTCCACTCGGTTCACTGATTTGGCATTTTCCTCGTCGTTTCGATATTCGGGTTTGTTATCTTTACTCCGTTTTCGCGGTGTTTCAGTTGTGGTTTTTGACTTAATGTTTTAGGGTGGATTTTTTGGACTGTTTTCGGGGTTAATTTTGTGGCAATTCTGGGCAGTAACTGGGGCTATTCTCGGCAGATTCAGAGGTTGTGCAATGGGCAGTTTAGAGATGTGTTTTGGTTGAGCAGTGAGGCTCGGTTTTAACGTGCAGTGGGCTTGGTTTTGTGGCTATTTTTAGGGTTGAATAGGGAGCAATTTAGGCGTGTAATGAAGCTTATTTCTGTGGCTAATTTGGCGTGAAATGGTTGCTGAATGAAGGAGTAATAAGCGCGAGGGTTTTATGTCATGGATTCGTGTGTGTGTGTTCTGTTATTGGGCTGCTAGATGGCGTGATGAAGGTCACTTTGTTCTTGGCAATTGGCTATTAGCGTGGTAGTGTGTGGTGAATGGGGGAGCTTGTAATGGTGGTCTGTGTGTGGTGTATGGCCGTTTGATAGAGAGAAGCATGTGTTTGTTGAAGTCAGTGGAGTCGTGCATGGGCGTGAATTGCTAGCAGTTTGGGCGTGGGAATTGAAGGCAATTAAGGTAGGTAGTTTCCTAACCAATGTGGGACAAAGTGAAGGGGTGATGAGTTGCAGTTTCTTCGATGGTTTCGGTGTTTTCACGGTAGTTTCTGGTTGGTTTTTTATGTGTTTCAGGGGGCTGATTTGCTGGGGTATCTTGTGTGTTTCAGGGGCTGGTCTGGAAGGCTATATTGGCGCATTTCCGCTGCTAAATGGGGGCAGTTTATGTGTGTATTTTGAAGGCTAATTGGGGCAGTGAGGCGCTGAACTGGGAGGCAGAATGCGTGAAGATTAGTGGCAGTTTTAGGCGTGTTGTTGAAGGCTAAATAGGGGCAGTTTTGTGGCGCTGAAAGGGGAGTGTTTTGGTGCGTTAAGGGACTAAGGTGGCAATCAGGTCCATTGGCGTAATTGGCTTGCGCTGAAAGTGTGAGTGTGTTTTTTTTTTTTTTGGATGATGGTGCGGACGTGGGTGATTTAGATTGTGATGGATGGAGGGCAGATGGCTTCAAGTTTTTTTGTGTTGTGCTGCTTGAGTGAATATGGATTATGGGATCTTGGCGTGAATGATGAAGGTTAGGGGCCGTTGAGTGGTCTTTTAATTTTTGTTTTTGTTGGTTGCCGCCGTGAGGGGTAGTGGCTCAAGGTTTATATGGTTGTTGTTTTTTTGAAGTGAGAGAGGGAAAGATAGCATGGGTGCTTATGGGTAGTAGCATGGGCGTGCAGAGTGGTATGGAGGTGGTTAGCATGAATAGGGTATGGGTAGTTATGGGTTGTTCACGGAGGGTTTGTGGATTTTGTGTTTGTTACGCAGTGGAGTGCATGAATAGGGTATGGGCGTGCAGAGTGGTTATGAGGGTTTGTTTGGTTGAGATGCTTTGTATGGGCTCATGGGTGGTTGCATGGGTAGTATGTGCTCTTGTTATTATTGGGTGAGGGGCGTGAGTGGCATGGCTTGTTTTTGTTAGTTTGTGATTTGTTTATTATTTGTTTTGTGTTTTGTTTATTTTCTTATTAAATTGGTTTGTATTTTTTATTGTTTGATTTTGTTTGAATTGTTTAATTAATTGGTTGGTGCTTATTATTTTATTGTTTGTGCATGGAAGTTGAAGGGACACAGGGGTAGGTTTAAGGTTCGGGGCGAGAATAAATTTTGATACGAAGCCCAACGAGCAAACCCAAGGTTAAGCGAGCAAACAAAAATCCAACAAAACGTCCATTTTTGACTTTTCCCTTCCTTCGTCGTCCGTTTCCCGCGACTCCCGCGACTTAAAAGGGGGTGGCCTCCGTACGAGGCTCATCATTGGGCTGATATGCAAAAATGCAATGCCTACAATGTTATAAACATCATCTGAAAGGTTTCCTTTTCAGGAAAGTGATTTTCCCGTTATGCTGACATATTTCATAAATGAAACACGCAGCTTTAGCAAGCATTATCCAAATGGATTTACCGTGGCAACAAGTAAAAGGTTGAATCGAAATCAACACAATGTTGATAACGATACCTTTCCGCTAAAAGGCTAGCTTTATGCGTTGGTACGTTGCCTTCCATGTATGTCTTCCTTGAAGACTTATAGTACCAATAGGCACAATTCCTTATGGTACATCAACTAGTATCCAAACTTGTTGATATACATGGAATCCATTTCGGACTTATGGCACTTTGCCATAATAGGGAGTCGATACCTTGTATCACTTCCTCATACGTAATCAGTTGGTATACCTCAACAGATTAACATCTTTATGAGGTGAGATCAGAAACCCATACCCTAGGTTGTTTTCTGACTCTCTCCGACATACGCGGTTCTTGTGTATTCGAAGATTAATGGTATAGTTTCATCCTTGATGAACTATTTGTGTTCCATTAAGGATTCAGTGCCTTTAATAGTATTACTCCGATTTTCATCGAGTTTTACTATCCTCCCACTTACCACTGCATTTCGGTATTCCTCTAAGGAAAACCGCATGGCGAGCAACAATCTAATTGTTCTCTTGTGAGTTGTATAAGTACTATACTTATGTATCCCTAGGATAACCTACAATTTGGCACTTATCCAATTTGGGTTCTAGTTTGGTATCATCCAAACATATGCCTAGCATACCCAAATTATCAGGAATGTGAAACCCGGTTTCTTTACCGTTCATATCTAATATGAAATCTGTCAAACAGATTATTATGGAACCTTATTCAAAATAAGTTCTTGCACTGTTTAAAGCTTATCCCTTGAATCAGTTTGAGCTATTGTTTGTCATGTTAAACGTTTGAGAATTTATTTATATTCAAAATATAAATTCTGTTATTTACATCTAATGTATTTATCTCAATATCATCTTTATATAATAAAACACTTTAGTGTTCTAAAATATAAAGGTTCACCCGCAGCGGGTTAAACACTGATATAAAGATAATGTTTCTAGTCAAACTAGTTACATTATAACAGTACCCTAATTTAAGTACACACCCGAGGGTAGTTCCTAAATTTAGGTATCTACGGTTAAAACAGAGACTTTCGTCCCGTTTACAATTCGCAGATTAATCTCTATTGAAGTCAGTATCCTGCTCGCAGCAGATTCTGAACATCAATATATATATATCACACTAAGTATCTAAAATCTAATTTTAATACTATTAGTGAATATATTTTGACAAACATATTTGAAGTTCAGAGCCTTGCTCGTCTTCAATTCCTTCATGTCTGTTTGTTCAAATGGCAGTCACGCTCCGCGATCCCGTTTGCCACATTTAGGCAGACATTTTGGGATATGTCCTTTATCTTCCTAGAAGATTATAATGATTTTGCCTTTGCCCTTTTTCAACACTCCAGAAGCCTTTGGCCAAGCCTTGGCCTTCTAGAATATCGAAGTATGGTGCGCCTTGCGCTACTTGCCTAATTGCAAAGTTTGACTTTATCTCCTTGAGAATAGTCATTAACTCTCCAAGAGTTATTATTGCAATTTAGTACTTCTAAAATCTAAGGATAGATTCTTTGAAGATCCTTCAATTTCATTATCATACTTTAAGAATCTAATCCTTAGTTCTGATTCAGAAATAAAAGAGTCTACTGCGACAAGCTTAATGGATTAAGCACTTAAGTTATCATCACATAATCTTCCAAAGATTATGCTCTACTGTTTTCTTAACTCTGGGTTTAGGCTTAATATGTTATTTTATCAAATAAAATAACTTATTAATTTTTCCCGGACCATCCTGAAATTTTATTCCCAATTTGAAAATTAAGTCATTTAAATACATTTTCCTAGGATTATGTTTTAAATGTCAATCTTTCAATTTATCTTGATTTTAATAGTCCAACTATTTAATCAACGATTTATGTACTATTTATTATAATGATTACAATAGTCCAATTATTAATCAACTATAATTTAATAGATTAAAATCAATTATACTGATTACTATAATCCAATTATAAATCAACTATAAATGAATAGTTTGAATATAGTCCAACTATTTATTAAAACAACATTTAAATATTAGTCCAACTAACATTTAATTTATTTGACGAATTGATATTTGTTTGAGCGCGTATGGCAAGTAATTAAACGAATATTGCAAATTCAATTCTTGCCTCCCATTATTTTTCGTCGAGCCTCTAACCCTCTGTCGAGTACTCGGGAAACCGCATTTCCTAGTGGGCTAGGATCCCGTTAAATATAACACAATCTTGACTTTGGCCAACAAATTGTATGATAATTAACTAGGTAGATCTCTAAGATCGATTGGATCCAATCCAATCCTAGATCCGGTAGGGGGACATCCAAGTCCGAAACATATATCCTATATATGTCAATACATCCAATGTATTGCCTAACCTTTTTCCTTTGAACCAACTAAGCCTTGGCTTTGGCACAACAAACTTAGTGATCCCAGTCAAGCACGACCCATTGACCATGGAAACCTTCGTAATCAATGTCGATGGACAAGAAGTGGTCTTGACTTTGGCCAACAAACCACAACTTGGACAAGACACTGATATGGAACAAAGCCCTCGTGATTCAAACACAATCTCGACAAACAAAGGCCTTGACTTTGGCCAACAAACCAATGTCAGTCTCGGATCTTGAGTGAGAATCACTCAATGGAAGGAAAAACGCTTAATATTTTGCGAGGGTTTTTCGAGTGCAAATTGGCAACCAATTTATTATCTTTGTTAAGGTCTCATCATCATACAACCTTTAAACATGCATTCTAAATACATAATAAAGCGCGTATAATAAAATAATAATGATATGCGGATGGATACTTTACACATTGATCCTAGATCAAATCTCTCTTTCTTTCTCTCTCCCGCTAGCACAAATATTTCTTCTACCCGTTACACTACACTTCTAAAGAAACCTCATTTACATTGAGGGGAATAGGTGAGAAGAGAATACAAAGAATAAGGAGGTGAATAAGACTGGACACGCAGGTCCAATTAATAAATCAATTTATTACAACAATTTCTAAAATTGTCCCACCCATCTAATATCCATCCGATATACATTATTCATGCATCGCAACCATGTATTCACACAAGCATGTTATCAATCAATCTAATCAAATTAATTAATCTGATAATTAGTGATCATCCAATGTTCAAACAACGATTTGATTTTGCTCGAGTCAAACTCGTTTTGCGAATAAGTACTCAAAGTACGAATTCTCGAATTAAATTAAATTACATCATTAAATCAATTTAATATGAATTCAATTCTAATTCACTATTTAATTCCAAATTAAATATCAAACTTTATTAATAAACCTTTTACGACTTAAATTCCAAATTTAATCGTTACGGGTCTCAAAGCCCGATTAATATCCAATATTAATTTAATTAAAGTCCAATGAGCTTTTAATTAATTTCTTGAGGCGTGGACTTTTGGTCAACTCGGGTCAAACCGATAACCAAAATTCAATCCGGGAGTTACCCCATAAGCCCAGAAATCAATCTTGGCCCATTAGGCCCAATTAAACTTTAAAGGTCCATTAGTCGCATTTGGGCTTTATGGAAGCGGTTTTGGGCCCAATTTGATCCAATCCAATTTGCCTAAACCTAACTTAGTACAACCAAGCCCAACAAGCCCAATTACAACATAACAAGCCCAAATCCAATTTAAGGCCCAATTAACTAAATTACTAAAATCCAATTTTACAATTTAATTAATCAAAGTGCATTAACATAATTAATCACCCAAATCATTATTTCAAAAATACAAATTAGGCTAATTAATCATGCTCATCTACATCAATTAGTGTCCAACACAAATTAATCAAAAATCAAACCCAATCATGCTTCTTGACTCTCGGCTTTCATAGGGAATTTTTGTCGGATTCGGTTTCAATCCAATTAATTCCACAATCGACATTAAATCACATTCCTGAATGATTCTAACTCATCCAATGAATCAAAAATAAAAAATCACCAAGATCATTATAGGGCATTATATTCGGCCATGACCAAAATATTGGGGAAATTTGTTCCAAACATAATTTCAACAAATTGATCCAATCAATCATCAATTAAACATACTTTAAGCATTCTAAATCATCCAATTTCATTAATCATGCTCAAAATCAAGTTTTCCTAAATTTTAACCCTAAAATTTTTCATGCTTTTAACCAAGCTCTTGATACAATTGTTGGAGATTCTAAGGGTCACAAGGATCATAAATCAAGCATGAACATGTGTGAATACATTCGAGGAAGTCGCGGAATACTTACATCGATCGGTTGAGCGACGCGGAGGCAACAAAAATTCTATTTTTGCTCACTGGTTTGTGCGTGAGCTGCTGTGACAGTCCACTGATTTGCAGCCATTGGAGGTCCTCAAACAAGCTCCAAGCTTCGTCGAACGATTCCCGGCTCATGGGTGGACTTCCCTATCACCTTCGCATGATCCCGGAGTGTGCTAGCACTCTCGATTTTGCCACAAAATCACACTTGCTTCCCTTCTAATTTCGGTTATGCCCCAGCAGAAAAATGAAACCAGAAAATGCCCAAGAGGGCGTGAGAGATGAGAGGAAGAAGAGAGAGGAGTTTTGGCTCCAAAATTAAAAGGAGAGAGATGGATTTGGTTAAGGGATTTTGTGTATCTAATACACAAATCTAATTTCCAAAATTAATTAATTGATTTTTCTTTTTCTAAAAGGTCAAGGCAATTAATTCCAACCACCAACATCAATCATCAATACATCAATCAATCAAATCAAGTGACAAGTTGTCACATCACTCAAAGTGACTAATGATTTGACGCTTGATGCAACTAGTGATTTGACGCTTGATTTGACTTGCGTGTCGTACTCGAATTCAAAATGCAAATGCGCTCGTAAATAATCTCGGGCTCGGGTTCGCTAATTCTAAATTAACGAATTTTTCGTTGCGTCGTAATTAAATTATTACGCCTAGCGAAATCACTATTCACGTCGCTAACGAATTAATTCTAAATTAATTCGTTCGCCCGAATTAAAATCTAATTTTAATTCCGCGTCGAAATCCAATTTCATTTAATATATCAAATATATTAATTAATCGATTAATTCCAAATTAATCGATTAATTCGAAATTAATCGTTATCTCTCTTTAATTGATATTTTATCCCAGATAAAATATCTCCGCAATTAATCCCATATTAATTTTCTCTCTCATCTAATTAATCACAGATTAATTAAAGGGCGAGTCATACGTCATCGGTGAATCTTTGGGAAACGACCCATGAGATCCCCAGATATGTTGGTAGTAAATTCGATCGTCGGACTATCCGAACACGTAAGTACCTCGTACTATGTTTATACCGATTTACAAGACAAGGTTGGCCTTTAGCAAAGTGCCATGCCTACCGAATTCTTCGGAAACATCCTTACAGGAATAAAGGATTTGTATCAGGCGTAGTATACGTAGTATTGCGTATTTCTGTCCAGTATCAGATGATCACATGTGAGGCTTGGGGCTGGTACAGTGTCTGCCCCGTACGAAGCATATATCGGATAACGAGCAACTAGTCTCTTTAATATCGGATAATCATGACCAAGTCATAGTATCCCGACGGTTGCAACCTTATATAGAGAGCCAGTTCTGTATCCCTACGCGATCATCATCTCCATATGACTGGAGTGACACTTTCGTCTTGACATCACACCCAACACACTACGATTCTCAATATACCCAGCATTGGTGTACACAGAACCGGTTAAAGCCCTGGGCAACTGCAACCAAAGTATATTGATTGTCGCAAGTATTAGCGGTGCAAGTCTCAAATTAAGACCAAATACACCTACCCTGATTTCGAACTTCCATAGACACATAGTCATACTACCAATGGAATTCCGAGGGGGTCTTATCCAGAGCGAAGCTGTTTCCCGTACCATCGGTGAAACGCAACCTCCTATTACACTTGCATAAGTATCCTATACCCAAATATATGAGAACTATGCCGTTGTGCCCTCACAACGCGCACAAGTGTAATACTAGTCTTTTACGCATTCATCGATGTCCAATCTCGATAATGCTCTGACTGTGGATATTTAATAATTTATCCTATGTGGACTGATAGTGTCTCATATCATTCTCTGTCCAGGAACAAATCACAAGTACCTCTCATCATTTATACATCTATGTGATCTAATCACAAATGATAAGAGTGCAATCTCCTTTGTAACATAGTTAATTTGTACAACAACACCATGATTTGTACAAATAGTGACGCTATGGGTCATAATTGACCAACAATCTCCCTCTTGGCCTATAGCCAGTCAATCGAGTGTCTTACACCCGAACTATGTACCGTTGGCTCAAATTGCTGAGAAATGCTTTCGTCAGCGGATTTGCTTGATTATCATCTGATGCGATTTATTCGATCATCACATCGCCACGATGTATGATCCAAACGAATCAGATGAATATCGAAGTATGTATATGGATCGTTGATGAGACCATTAATTCTTTAGCCTGTGCTCGAGCCCAGCTCAACTGCTAACAGAATTATATCTAATCTAATTAGATTTTTTTATCGACCCAGAAGGCTTCTATTACCGCTTCAGCTGTAGCAATAACCCGCATTTGTTGTTTATTCGGTAACAGTATCTTGCTTGGAAGATTTCCAGCTCACTGTACCGTTATTCAAACTGTATAGTACCGTTTGCGACTTTTAGTCGTCTTTATCGGTTTAGGAAACTTGCAGCAGTGATCCCAGTCACTTCAAGTTCTCCTTCTCCATAGTTTAAGATAGCATCCTTAGTTCTCTAAGAAACTAACAGATGTTCTTAACTTCAATCCAGTGACTATCACTCGGATTGGCCTGTTATGTATCCATATGCTCAAAGCGTATGAGACATCAGGTCGTGTATATTTTACAATGTACGAGTTCTCGGAGAGTTTTCTCGAAAGCTAAGCTTTCACCGATAGTTTATATGGGAATATCATTTCCAAGAAATGACATATTATCATTATTTATAGGACAGCCACTGTCAGTGCGCTCCCACTAACCCTCTTATATACACAAGAATCATTTCGTTTTGAATTAAATCATACTCAATTATATTACCTCAAAACGATAATTCCAAGAACCTAATGCTTGCTTCAATCCAAACATGGATCGAATAACCTGCAAACCTTGTTTGCTAGTTTTGGTACGACAAAATCATTAGGATGTTATAAACATCCTCCGAAAGGTTTCCTATTAATCCCAATATTTTATTTTATTGTTGCAATCCAATTTAAAAATTTACAATCACTTCAAACAAATCAAATATTTTTATTTTTATTCAAATATTATTTTATTTTACTAAATTTATTTCATGTGGATCGACTCCGGACTAATCGAGTTATTTTATTATTTCGACATTCTTATATTTGGAAGTAAAAAATCACTTTCCGTGTGAATAAGCACTTCCGTTTAGAAGCACTTTCATTCGATTAACTTTGTCTAGTCAGGCATCTAATAGTAGACCCGGCCACGGTTCCGGTTCGGAACCGAAACCGAACCGGATGGAACCGTAAGGTACGGTTCCATCCGATTCCGGTTCTAAAACCGGAACCGAATCGAACCCCCAAACGGTTTTGTTAGGGTTCCACAAAATTTGGAACCGTAACCTTAAGGTTCGGTTCCGGTTCCGAACCGAAACCAAACCAAATTTTTTTATTTTTTCCTTAAAAAATAAGGAACCGAACCGAATTTTTCAATTCGATTCGGTTCTGCGGTTCCAAAAAACTGGAACCGTAGAACCGCACGGTTCAGTTCGGTTCGGTTATAATAGGAACTCTTGAAAACGTGCTGCATTTTCAAGAACTTTATCAGATGCATTGACTATATTAATTTTTGTAATCATAAATATTTAGATTTTGTACCCCGATAACTCTTAACATTTTTAAATTGGTCACCCAGAGTTTTAATTCTTCGACCTCTTTAACTTTAACTTTTTGACATTTGGGCCCCCAGATTTTCAAAATATTGTTCCGCCACTTATTTCAAATGGTTCTTAAAACCGTTTCTGCTGGAAAGAATCAACGTGTTAGGCCATTTGAAAGCTTCTTAGCTGGAAAATGTTTGTTGAATGGCATGTCCATTTATAGGCAAAACAATGGTGTCTTGGCCTTATCTAAATTGCACCACTAATAATGATGGTCATTGATGTGAGAGCTGAGCCAGAAAAATTTCCTACTTTTTAGGGAATGCTTCTGGGGAAGCATCTTTTATCATATTACTTCTCTTTCCTCCTCCCTCCCTTTGTTGTCGGAGCCTCGTTCTGTGGAGGGGCGAGGCTTCTCCGGAACCTTTAGACTGAAAATATTGGTCGGAAATACCTCATCATCAAATGGAAGATAAAAACTCAACGGGATCATCAAATTCTACAGATGTTGCAGTGTCACCACCGGCACAACCACCACCATCACCACCACCACCACCACCAACAACAATGTCATCCCCACCTCCGGAAAATTCACCACCTCCACCCTCACAATCACCACCGCCACCATCACCATCATCTCCACCGCCTCTGTCCTCACAGTCATCGCCGCCGCAATCACCACCACCTCCAAATCCAATATCCCCACCACCACCATCCAATTCAAATTCCAACCCTCCACCTTCCCAAAACAATCCATCCGATCCCCATCCTGTGGATTCTATTAACATCTCACCTCCGTCTGGCAACAACAATAACAATAACAACAATAACGGCAACAGAAATAATAATAACAATAATAATAACAAACAATGGGATCTTCCTCCCCCTCCCACGCTACTTGATTCATCACCTTATTCCTCGCAGAATAGTAACGGGTCGCCAGCGCTGTCACCGACAAATGAATCATCAAATGGGCCATTACCATCAAACAATAATAATGGGTCGTCAATGCTGTCAATTCCTCTTGTGACAGCAGTAGCGGCTGGAGTTGCTCTCTTGATTATTGTAATGCTTCTTCTGTTCTTTTCCTGCAGGAGAAAGACGAATAGGGAGCGGAATGATAAAATGCCCTACTATAATATCCGACCAACTGGTGCGTAAAATAACACTCATTTGATGCACCATAGAAATGAAACTGTACTTGATCATTGAGTTACTAAATGAGACCCAAGTGGGGTTCTATTAAATATATCATATTAATTTAATCTTCAACATAAACTAATTTACTTATATTATCTCTCCAATGTATTTAATAATAGTTTTTTCATTATATGCAGCTAATAATTATTACAATAGCGCTGCCACTCAGCCCCTTCCACCTCCAACAAATGGGCAACGGATGGTAATGAATCAAACTTTTTTAATTTAATTTATTTTATTTTTAGAATTAATATTATTTCACTATTTCATTATTTTAATAATAGACATATGAAGTATTGACGTATAATATTTTAATATTCATATCACTATAAAATTTTATATGTTACTATAT
Organism: Zanthoxylum bungeanum; assembly: GCA_019454045.1. Lineage (NCBI taxonomy): Eukaryota > Viridiplantae > Streptophyta > Magnoliopsida > Sapindales > Rutaceae > Zanthoxylum > Zanthoxylum bungeanum. The sequence goes on along the minus strand of SKCR01045755.1, from coordinate 1,626 downwards.
TTTTATTAATAGAAAATATTATATTTTATAGGATTATAATCATTTCACTACTTCATAAATTGAGAAATAACAAATAACTTCAAGAAGTATTGGGATGTGACATTTTACTACTATATCTTTACAAAAAAATTCATTTTACTATAAAACCTTATATTTTGCTACTGTATTTTTATAAAAAATTACATTCCACTAGTATATATCTTTACAAAATTTTCATCTTACTATAAAATCTTATATTTTACTATATTTTTACAAAAAATTACATTTCACTACTATATCTTTACAATAATCACATTTTACAATAAGTAGTAAAATGTTAGGCTCTAATACTTGTTATACTCATTTGTTATTTTCTAGTATTTATTATAATAAAATGTAACATTTTACAGTTCCAATGTTTCTTGTAGTTATTAGTTATTTCTCAATTTATGAAGCACTTAAATGATAATAATCTTATTTTATATTAACAAAAATATAGAAAAATGTTATAGGAAAATATTATATAACAATAACACATTTATTATTTCTCAATTTCTAGATTAATGAAAAAAACAAGGATAGGATGTTAATTCTAAAAGAAGATAAAATTTTGTCAAGAATAAAATTTGATGGTTACTTTGTGCAGGTGGTGGTGGTGGAGGTGCTCCATTATACAACAATACTGCCCATAATCAAAATCACAACAATATGCATGCAAACCATGATCATGAGTTAAATGCTTTGACTCAACTTCCCGGTGGCGCCGGATCAAAACTAGACTGGCCAACGCCACCTCCGCCTAACCGCGGCGCGGCACCTGTTACCAGCAGTGACACAAGCCTCGCCTCAAATTCCAGTCCCTACGGGCCTGTGGTGCCACCTCCGGCGCCAGTTCTGCAGGCTCTAGGCCAAAGTGGGTTTACCTACGAGGAGCTATCAGCAGCAACCGGAGGGTTCTCCGAGACTAACCTGTTGGGTGAAGGTGGATTTGGGTACGTTCACAAAGGGACATTGCCAAATGGAAAGGAAATCGCAGTGAAGAGTTTGAAATCAGGGAGTGGATCACAAGGAGAGCGTGAGTTCAAAGCTGAGGTTGATATTATTAGCCGTGTCCATCATCGGCATCTTGTGTCCCTTGTTGGTTATTGCATTGCAGGAGACAAAAGATTATTGGTTTATGAATATGTTCCAAATAACAACCTTGAGTACCACCTTCATGGTAATTCGTTCAATCATCCTTATCTCTCTCTCATTAACTTGCTCTCTGATTGATCACGAATTCGAACCATATAAAAAACAAGAATAATTAAAACTATATCTATCAAGATTTTTCCTAAATCCTATGTGTGGGGTAGTCTTATACAGAATATATTACCCTTTATTAACAATATCGTTATTCAATTTGGTAGGTAAAGGTCAACCAGTTATGGATTGGCCAGCAAGGCTCAAAATTGCACTGGGATCAGCTAAAGGGCTTGCTTACTTGCATGAAGACTGTAAGTATGCAGGTTTCTAGCTAGTCAAAAATTTTGGTCCATTTCTTGGAAAATTTTAAATTTAGCCCCCTATGTTTATTTGTACATATTTTTTAATCTAACTTTCTTAAATTTGTAATTTCTTAATTTTTAATCTATGATAGAAAATTCT